>VXAU01004838.1:654297-683407 GCA_013399695.1 Formicarius rufipectus
AAACAAACAAAACAAAAAAACTTATAGCTCAACTTTGTGTCCTGCTCTCATGAAACAAGAGTAAATGGAGGCAGTGAAGTTGTGATCACAAGGAAAAATTCCCAGATATGAATCCAGAAGGGTACATTCTCCTTCTATCTAGGTGCCAAGATACAGCAGGATAGCCTTTCTTCTCAGTTACCTGCCCACCAGCACCGGTGCAGGTGTGGGAAGTGGAGGTGGCAGAATGGAGGTGGAGGTGGCAGTGTTGTGGTGGAGGTGGCCATGGGTGTGATGGAGGTTGCAGTGTGGTGGTGGTGGTGTTGGCAGCCCTTGAGGACACACTTGGGTTCTCTGGTAGCTCCATGCACTGTTTACACAGCTGGCTATAATCCAGGATGGAGTTGGGATAGGAATAAAAAGAATGCAATTGTTGTCACAAACCATGATCTCATCCAGCCAGAGACCAAATATTTCCTTGCTGAATAGAAGGTCTGTGCTGGTGTTTTACTCACTGAGACCAATTGAACCTGACAATTCCTAGGAGAGCCAGAGGAATCACAGAATCATGGAATCATTCAGGTTGGAAAAGACCTCCAAGACCATTGAGTCCAACTGCTCCCCTAGTGCTGCTGAGGCCACCACTGGCCATGTCCTCAAGTACCACATCTACACAGTTAAATCCCCACTAGGGATGGTGACTGCACCACTACCCTGGGCAACCTGTGCCAGGGATGGACAGCCCTTTAGGGGAGGAAATTTTTCCTAATATCCAATCAAAACTTCCCTGGCACCACCTGACACTGTCTTCTCTTGTCCTGTCACTTGTTTTCCTGGGAGAAGAGACCAATAATCACCACTGAGAGAGGTATTTCTAAACACCTTTATTTCCCCTCCTGAGTCAAAGTGCATTTACAGGAGACAACCTTCCTGAATCATAGAATCCCAGAACAGTTTGGGTTGGAAAGGACCTTAAAGACCATTTAGTCCAACCCCCTGCCATGGGCAGGGACACCTTCCACTAGACCTGGTTGCCTGAGCCTGGTCCAACCCGGCCTTGAACTCCTCCAGGGATGGGGCAGCTGCATTTTTTCTGGTCCCTGTACAGGGCACAGCCCATCCCAACGCAGGCAGAACTGCAGTGGAGGGGCTCTGGCCGCTGTTTTCAGGAGCTCACTGAGCCCAGGGGCAGCTGCCCGTGCTCAGGACCCGCTGGGAACAACAAGCACCTTCTCCCTGGTTGGTTCTTTCCTTTAGAAACTACGAGCTGCTGTGATGATGTTCAAATGAGTTCTTGGGTGAAGCAGCTTTGCTAATGTTGCTTCATGGACTGCCTGAGCAATTGTTTGTGCAGGCAAAATGTAATGGTTCTGTTTGAAGGGAAATGAAAACATTCCCTTTTCAGCTCTTGCTGAAGGATAATTATGGGGAAGCTGTTTGTGGCACAAATGCTCTGTTTGCAGTCTCTCCCAGCTGAGCAGACAGTGGGGTTGGTTTACATTAAGGTCTTTCATGCAGCTCAATTACCACAAATGCATGGTGATAAGGAATAAGGAATATCAATGGAGAAACAGAAGAACAGGCCCTAAAATTATGTAAATAATTGATTGAGGAGTGTGGTAAAGATGACTTTTTTTTCATTTGGATATATTGAGTAGTTATATTTGCAGAATTACAGCATCTCTTGGGGCTTTTCTAACGTTGTGGTTTGTATGTGCTACACTTATGCCTAACTAGCTGTCTGCATGCCAGGAACAATTTTTTTCCCTTTATAAATGACGAGATTTTGATTTCACACCACAGTTATATCTCCCGAGATCCTCTTAATGTGATGACAATTGCAATATTAGTTCAGGCTGTTAATCCCAGGGCTCCTGTATTTCAGCATCTCCCCAGTCTCATCAGAATTATATTCTTTCAAGAATATATTGTTGTGTTTATCTTCATATGTATCCCATAAATAATGCTGATGAGCATCTGAGCAACAGTCAGGATAAATTTCCAGGGAGGTGTAAGAGCTGTATGTGGTACATGTTGGCATTCTGCATCAAACCAGGGCAGGCTGTTTCAAAGGCAACCTGAGCTCTGTTTCTTCATGTAGACTTCTTTTCTTTTACTTTTTGTTGTTTCAATTGACATTAAAAGTAAATTCCATTTATAAATACATCTTTGCCTACAAGAAAATATTTCCACAGTGCAAATATGCAGAGCTGCTCCACCTCCAGAGCAGATACTAATTTGCTTCCTCCCTGTGAGCAATGCAAGGTGACTGGCCTGAGGAAGGGAAACCAGCTCTAAGGCAGAGGTGAAGGTAATCAAGGAGTAATCACAGGTGCAGACAGGCCAGCTGATATAGATTAAGCCTTAAAGTTGAGTGGGAAAGGGTTGTGGGTGTGATGAGATTCAGATGGTGGTGGTGTTCCTCTGTGGAGTACAGGGCAGGAGTAAGAAGATCTGGAAAGGATTCAAATACAGGAATGACTTATGGGCAGGCGCTTGGACAACTGGAGGAAATGACTAGGTGGGAGAACAAGGTAAAAATCTTTATGTACTTAACACTGGAAAGCTCAGACCCTTGAACAATCCCTCACGTAAACTAACTTACATTTTCCGTAAGGTGGCTTGAGAAGGGATCCCCAGCCCGGAAGGATCCATAGATATTGTACAGGGTGAGCAACACGGTCACTGTGTTTGTTTTGGTTTTGCTGCTGTGGGGAAACCACTGTCCAAAGCCTCCCAGCCCTGCAGTCAGGGCTGGAATTAAATGAGGAGAAGCAGAGAGGAGTGTTAATACCTGTGGGGACAGGACCCCCTGCCCCTCTTGCTGCCAAAACTGGTAAAAACATGGGCTGAACAGCTGCTGAAATAAGAGCAACAGCATGACATGAGGCTTTGTGAAGTCTCTTTGAGTCTGCTTTTGTTTTGCTGAGAGTTGTTTAAATGATTTTGTGTTGTTAAACCTAAGACTCGTTATTCACAATCTCCCTCAGCTGCACACTTTGGAGAGGGTGGAGAACAAACTAGTGCTTTCCCCATGTCAAATACCCGAAACTTATCTCCTAGGAGCAAATACCTTTCTAATGTGTTTTCCCAATGTATCTTTTTCAGATTTGCAAGATGTGAAGGAAATTAAGCTACTATGAGTGTCAGCCAAAATGCTGTGCTGAGAGCTGCACCTCTCCATGTGGAAACCAAAGACCTGGAATGGGACCTATTGAGCAGGTAAGAGGCAGTAAAATGAAAACAGTGTGTGTGTGTGCACGAGATAATTGCCTTCAGGGGATTCCTATGTAAGTGCCATTGCTTTGGACAAGTCTAACAGCTCTTGTGGGCTGGCAGTCTGTGTGCCTTGGAAGGGGCTGTGGGTATCTCTACATCCCCAGAGAGTCCCAGAGTCAAGGCTGACAAACAAAACAATCCAGAGGTGATTTTTGCCTTTTCTAAGAGCCTTGAAGAGAGGGGTTGCCTGGTGCTTGTTGCAGTCTCCATGTAGGGAAGTTGAAGGGAAAACCCTCACTGAGCTGTAGTTCCTCAGGTGGGGATGGTTTGAATTCCTGGGCAAAGCAAAACCATGCTGGTGTTATAAAACCTGGGAGTTACTTTGGTGCTGTTTTTCTTGTGGGTTTGGGTTTCTTTCAAAAAAAGTGGTTTCTGTGAATACTTTCTATATATTTGAGTCTAATCCAGGTGAGTTTGTGCTTAGTGAGTCTGACCCATGGACAGACCTTGAGTGTAAAGCTTTCAAGCCTGGAGAAGTGTTTGTGTGTTTCTTTTTCATGCCAATGCCTGTGCTTTTATCATTAACCAGATAAAGTGGTGTTGCCTGAAGCTCTGAATAATCTCCCCTATCTTGAGTCGTCTTCTCTTCCAGTGTTTAATTAGCCAAATTTTTTTATCCTTCAGGCAGAGCATAGATCTGACTTACTATGTGTAATTCCAGGAATGACACGGGTGAATCTGTTGAAAGATAGTGGTGTGCCACAATTCCTCTGTGCTTCTGGGAATTTCACTTCATGAATTTGGCAATAATTGCGGAAAAGCAGAGTAGATACCTCAGCATGTTGGCAAATTAGAACCAACACATGCTGTTGTCACTTCATGCTGTCTTCATTTTTGGTTTAAAATAATTTGGTCCTTCTGATTTTACACAAATGAGGGAAAATGTCATTGTGAGGAGCAGGGTGGACAGGAGCTGGCATGTCCCCCCTGTGCAGCTCTAGATGTAGGGGTTTGGGTTTATTTTATTCCCCTTATAAAAACCTGTCTTTGACCAAACATGAGTCTGTGGTGTCATTGTCCCAAGCCTGCCTTGTGCACAGACCTACATCCTCCTGTTCATGTGGGAACCACCACACAATGACTTCATCTGGTGCCTCTGGTGTTGGGCTGTGAGTCCCAGTGATGAAGTGAAGCACAAGGCCACTCACCTGGCCAGAACACACAATCGAGGGGTTGATCATGTTTTTCCCAGAGCAGAAGTGTTTCCTTCAAGTGGCTGCTCTTAGTGCTGGTAATGTTCTGGCAGACTTGAAAACTATATATATATATACACTGTATATATGTTTGGAGAGGATAGAATTTTACGTCCAATGCTACTGCCTAGGTCTGTCAGTAATCCAAAATCTAAACCACTTCAAAGATCTTATTATTCACTAAATATTAACGGAGCCTGGGGCAACTGGATCTTCCCAGGGTTTTCCTCACCTGGATGAGGGGACCCTGGCAGGCCTGGATTACCTCTCCTATGCAGGAATTTTACTGTATTTACATCTCTGCACTGATAAATAGATTCTTCTTGCATTTCTGAGCCCATGCATAGGAAGTGACTACCATTCCTTGTCTTTGCCCAGCACAGAAATTGCAGCCTCCTGCTCAGACTGGGGCCTCCAGTGCTTAACTTCATCTCCTTATTTTAGAAAAGGGGCCGTTGCTTCCACCAGAATGAGGATACAGTAAAAATCTTTTGTCTGTAGAAGAACCTACAGAAACACTTGCAAAGGTCTTCAGAAATTCTGCAAGTGGCCCAGAGCTTGCTTTGTCAAAGAATTTAAACATGTAGTCTTGACATGTAAATATTCCCAGAAATATTTCCTGAATAAATAAAATTCCTTCCAAGATGACCTCACCCCTTGGCAGAGGCAAGTGTGTGTACTGTACATCTTCCAGAAGGATTCATCTGTGCTGTGGTTGGGCCACGGAACCCCTGGAGCTCCTGCCAGCTTGGCAGGTTCCGGTGGGATGGGACGCAGGAGTCTGGAGTGTGTCACTGATGCCAAGTTCAGGGCACTTGGCTCTAAAGTCTCTTTTCCACTCTTAGTCCCATCCTTCTTTCAGATCTGCAGCACCTTTAAACCTAACCACGTATAGTCAAATGTGGGGAGGGATGACCTGAGCATCGCTGGGATTTGTGGACAATAAATCAATTGGATTATATAATTTCTATAATTTATTTGCATTCCAGATAACTAAGGCTGGCATCAGGTTTGTCTCCAGTTTCTGGTTATTGGGGGCTATGCAGAGTTACTCCCACTGATCCGATCTTCCAAACCTCATGTGGGTTTTACTGTTATTTTTGGAGTTTTCCTTCAGGGTGAGCACCTGTCTCTGCAGCCTCTGCCAGCTCCTACCTGTGCCCTCATATACTCTACAGGAAGGAGTTTCCCTCTCCAAACCCAAGGCAACCAGGCACTTTCAGGATATGTGTGGACATTACAAACAATAAATAAACTTTAGTCATAAATCTCTTACTGCTGAAAGGGGTGTTTCCCAGTTCTAGGTCTGGGAACTTTCACCTGACCCTTCCTTCTGGTATTCAATTTCCTACTTCTTCCTACATTCCCACTACTTTAATTTTCCTCTCTCCAAGGCAGTCCTGCTGTGACATTACCTGTGTGGTTCCCTTGGCTCACCTGCCATGATACCTGGGACCTGAGCCTGATTCCTTGCCGTGCTCACCAAAGCACAACCTACTTCTTCCAATTAAATCTTTATCCATTTATCTCCAGCTACACATTCACAGCACAGAGGAAGAGGAAAGCCTGAGTGAGGGTCTGCAAAGACTCTGTTTTCCCTGCTGTGAAAGGGTTGATGAAAGAGATTTCCAGCATGTGCTGCCATCGAGGTGAACAGCCCTGCCTTCATAAAAGTTTGGTTTTTCTCTGCTTGTCTAAAGTAATAAAAGGGGTGAGAAATTAAAGTAATTTCTTCAAGTTTGAGGAGAACATAAGGAGTTTCCCAATGGGTGTCTCTTTAGGAAGGGTGATTTTAAAATCAGTTTAGTTTCTTGGCCAATTTATTACTCATTCCACCAAGCTCAGCCCTCGCCATGTTATCAAAATACTGTAGCTGCAAGTAAGGCTGGCTGGAACACAAGAACATCATTTTTTGGAAGACTTTAAGACTTTGAAATTTGTTTGCAATGCACATTGAACACAACAGAATGCTCTTGGGAAAAATAGAAAATATGACTCCTGGGTGTGCACAGACATCCCAAATACCAGCATTTTGTTCTTCTCGGTCTTAGCATTGACACTGATGTCAAGGTGGTTTGTGGGATGAGCTTGTTCCTTGCTATGAGAAGCCTACAAGGGAATGGATGCTATTAATATCTGTCAGGGGGAGAATCCCCTTTTGGCAGGTGCTGGTGGTGCTCCTGGCAGGGGACTGGGAGAGGTGGCATCATCAGGGCTGAGCTGTGATGCTGATGACATTGGAAGCGAACCCACTCCAAGCTCTGAGTAGTCTGTTAATCCTCAGTGACTACACAGATGGATTTAATCATATTTAAGTCTTCATACATGAGTATTTGCTTAAATATTTCTTGCTGATTCTGAAAATACTGACTGGTGGTCCTGCAGAACACAAGCACTGGCGTCTCTAGACCCCTCCAAGGATATGAGCTATGACATTTGTTTTCCACCTATGGCTCCAAAGCTTTCCCCCTCTCAGCTAATGATGGCAGGTTTTTTTAAATGATGCATTTGGTATTGAACTATAGATTTTTAAAAGTTTTCATGCTTGTCCTAGTTGGAAATATGTTCTGGCCTGACTTGTAATTCCCTCTGCAGCCTCATTGGAGTCAGGTAATATATACCAAAGTATGAAGTCAATAAAATTGTACTGTAAGTTACTGCAGATTTAAAGATTTTATTTTTTTTTTAATGAACAACTATCCCAGGCAGCCAGAAATAATTTCAAAAAATTCCAAGCCCTAATTAAGGAAATAATTTAAGACTATCCTGGGACTTAAAAGTATGCCATGAGCCTTGCCTGCACAGAGCTTTGACGAGCACGGACTCCTGAGGGGTGGTGGGAGCCTGACACTCCCCATCACCACCCCCTCGTGCTCCTGGTGTGGGAGTGGGAGCAGCAGTGAAATAACTCTGGTCAGTGTTTAATTGAGTGAAATGGATTTTCCTGCCAGGAGGAAAGCAGAAGGGGGAATATGCATCTCTGTGTCTGGGAATTGTCATGGCTGGAGCCGCGTTCCAGCCGTGCCGTGGCCATCAAGACTCTGCGCAGGTATCATGAAATTTGTAGCTAAAATAGAAGAATGGTCGAAACAGAACCACGAGCTCACCCGAGTGAGACTGAACGAGAGCAATTCCCGGCTCAGTTTGCGGCCGGGCTTCCTGTGATGATGAAAGTTTGAACCCTTCAGTGCTCTTGTTCTTTTCACAAGCTGCCGGTAAAGGATTGCAGCAAACCTGTGACCCTTTGGTAACCCCCGGGTGTCAGCCGAGTGAGGCAGTGGCCAAGCCCTGGTGTCCTGCCGGGAGCAGGGAATGTGGGGAGCCCACGCTGAGCCGGCGGCAGCGCGGCACTCATCCACGCCACGGGCAGGTCAACAACGGGGGTGAGCAGCCAACAGCCCATCCAGGGCTGGGGGTCAGGGTTTGGAGCTCTGCCTGCTCGATGGAAGGATGTTGTGACAGAGAAACACGGCTGAGGTTTCCTGGGGTGGGAGGAGGCTGCTGCTGGCACTGGGAGCACTGGGAGCAAGGCCAGAGCTCGTGCTGAAATCCAAGGGAATTTCTTCACAGCTTTCCCCAAAATGCAGTGTCATCCACAGAGATTAAGGGACTGGCTTGCCGGGTCAGAAGCAGGATCCCAAGGGAATCCCACCTGGATGCATCCTGGGTATGGGATGCCAGGATAACCTCCTCTGGCAGCTGGATCCACCTGTGGGGGGGAGGATCCCTCTTCAGCCAACAAACAGCAGCTCCCATTGGGTTTGAGTGACCCTGGTTTGGCTACATCTGTAGAACTCAAGTTCTTTTAGGTTTTATTTCCCTGCATAGCATATGCCTGTTTTTCCCACTGGTTGTGCCTGTGGAATCCAGTCAGCTGCAGGTACAGGGAGCAAATTCCCTGATTCAGCTTCTGTGGAAATACCTCAGTCATTGGCTTCTGGCATGTAAGCAGACTGAAGGCAAACCTGCTGGTGGCTGAGCTCGAGGCATGCCCTGTTTCAGCTGGCACCCTCATCCTCCGTTGAGGGGGAAATAAAGCACGTTTTGGGCTCTCAACCCTTCTGTGGGCTTTACCTCTGGGAATTTATGGCAGGTAACTCTCTGGGAGGGTTGTTTGCACTCAAATCCAAGTGTGGTTATTTATAAAGCCAAAAAACAAATACACCTCTAGACCAGTGTGTACAGATTTGTTTTGGTTTTTTAATTGCCTTTTTTTTGGCTGCCTCTTCCAGCTTGGGGCAGCATGAACCAGTATGTCAAAAGGTGGCACTTGCCATAGTGTTCCTCTAGAGGTGGGACACTTTTAAAATACTTTTTGTTTAAATAATTAATTCTACATAAATTCAGAAACCCCCTGACCTCAAGCACGGGTAAAGCCTTCCCAAGGAATGTAAGACATGGCTCAGAACATCTGTTGTTTGGAAGCATTTGTTGTGTTATGCTTAACCTAAAAATACTTATTTTTAGGCATATTTGAAATAATGCATCTTAGTTTAGGGATAACTTGGAAAGAATAATTCCAGTAAATGGGTGTGTGGTAAATAGTTCATCCTAGTGTCAGTCCTGTTTCCTCAGGGCCGATAACACTGATGGAGTCAAAGTTTATTCAATCTCATAAAGCAAATGAGTGATTCACAAGCTCTGTCACTCTATAGCGACTCTATTTATATGATATGAGAATATTATATAAATACCATATCTTAATCATACATCTGCATTCACTTTGAGGGGAAGGCAATTATTTCTCCCTAGCACAGTCCTGTTCAGTGACTTCCTAATGTACCAGAGATTAATTATTCCAGATGAAAATGTTAAAATACACTTCAAATGGTCAATAACATATTGCTGTGTGCTGTCCCTGTCCCTTCCCCTCTTCCTGCATGGACAGACATGTCCCTGCAGCGGGCACTGGCAAGGGGTGGTACCTCGCTTTCTGGCACTGCAGTCGGGTCATACCATGGAGTTATCACATCAAATAATTTGTATTTAGACCAGAAAGGACTCGTGGGTGGGTTTCTGTGCTAGACCTGGGGGAGGGATTAAGAGTTGAGGGTAAACACTGTGTCACCCTCTGCAAAGCTGCCACTGAGCGGTACCAGCGTGGGGGACCCGAGGAGAGGGTGGGGCTGGGCTGTGGGGTCTTGGCCTTTTAGGGTTCTGACACCACCACCTGAACTGCTCCTCACCACAGCAGTTGCAGGGAAAACAGGCTGGTAAATGCCCCCAGGCTGTAACTAATGGAGGAAACTAAGGCTCCTGCAGCTGGGCTTTGGGCCATCCGAATTAAAGCTTCTCTGTCTTCCCGAGCCATTACGCTTGTGTACACAAATATTCAGAGGCAGGGAGAGATGATGCCGAGTGCTGGGGAGCTCAGGCTTGGCTCATGGCCTGGGCTGTGCCTGGGACTGAGCACACAGGCTGAAGAGGTGCTGGTGACACGCACAAGCTGGTGGCAGGGGTTTCTCCCACGTTCTTCTAGAGTTGTGCCAGCTGCTGAGGCACCCAGAGCTGATCCCCGGGGGAATTTTGGAGGAGAACAAAGTCCCAGCACTGAGCTCCCACAAGCCAAGGGCTGGACCTTGAATGGGACAAACTGCAGCCAGGACCATTCGTGGGTAGTATCTGCCCTGAAGGCACCAACCTTCCCAGGACAGGGACAGCATCAATCCCACTGCCCACTCCTCCAGCCAGCATGTGCTGGGAGGACCAGGGCAAGGGCAACCAGACTATTTGCAGTCAATTGTTCTCAGCAACTCTGGAGAGAAGAAAAAAAGATCAGATCCTGTCATTTGTATTTTTCTGTTCTGGGGCTGATGCACAAAATGTTCTCTGAGTTATTTGTGAGGTATTTCTGTCACCACCGTGTGTGTGAGGCAGCAGGAAATGCCGAGAGCATCGTTCCCATCGTGCCCCCACCCCGGGGACATGCAGGAGCTCATTCCCTGTGCAATGACAGCTCCTGGTCTGTGGCCTTGTCTGGGGGATAAGGGAGATCCTGGTGGGTCCTGCCCTCCCAGCACTCCCTGTCTCAGCCCTTTAGTTTCTGTTCTACGCTGCCTGCTCTTTAGTTTGGGGATTTTGTTTTGGGTTTTTTTGTTGTTGCTGATTTTTAGTAGGATTAGAAAAAGGAAAATGAAACCACATAATTGGGCAGGCTCAGGGAACAAAGCCAGAACTGGTGAGTGGGCTCTAGCTTTGATTTTTTAAAAAATATCAGTGACTGTGGACCAAGCACTGAGTTTGCAACATGGAGTCAGGTTTCATTTTAAAATACTTTTTTCAATATCCAAGAATTACTGTTAGTCTAAGACCAGTGGCAGATGTTATTTAAAAACACTTGGGTTTGTTTTCTGAAGGCAAATTGTAGATACTTGAGATTTAAAAGCTGTTTTCTCTGAGACAGCATGCAGAAATACTGGAGACACATTCTGGACCAGCATCCTGGTTCCCATAAGTGCTATTCCATGATTACAAGCTAATCTGTAAGTGTAAAAGAAACAGAAACACGAAATAGATTCAGCTTTAACAGCTGAAGGAGCCCATGGGGATGAAAGGAAACCCATAATGCTTTCAATGTTAAACTGCAAAGCAAGATCTCTAAGGGCTTGTGAGGAACTTGGGGGTTGTGCTGCCCATTGCAGCCACACAGAGGCTCCTCTTCCTCTGGGGTACATGGGGACAGGCACGTATTGTCTCTTTACATGTCTTGCTCTACAACTCCCAAACCATCCTGGCAGATCCACAGGAAACGCCAGGCAGTGAGGGCTGGGCATCCACTGGACACAACCATCCACCTGGCATTTGGGAATTGAGAGGTGCTGAGGCTCCTTCGTGGGGGCTCTGGGTCAGCTCAGGTGACCCTCAAAAAAAGCCACCTGGCAGCTGTGAACATCTTCCTTGGATTAATCCTTATGGAGGCATTACTGAGGTTTGGTTGTTGAGGGTTTTTTAATGGTATCTGGACTTGCCTATGGGGCAAGTGTAGGGTGGATCACAGCCTCTCCCAACAGAGCAGTGATCCTCTACTGTGAGATCACCCCTCCAGAGCCACAGCATCCCCCCCAGAGCTGGGACACTGCCTCTTCCACCGGTGGCAAAGGCTGTGAAGTCAAGCGCAATTTCTTCCAAAAGCAACTTGCTCCAATTGATTGATCTCATAGATGGGCAAGGAATTTATTTTCCTTTATTCTAGCTTACATGTCATCTGAAATTCCAAATTCCAATTTAATGCTCAATTTACTATCCCTGCTGGTTCTCATCAGGCAGGGGTTTGGTCTGGGAAAGCCTTGTACCCTGAGCACCTGAACGCTGTGGAGCATCTGGCAGTGAAAATACCACTGTGCTGATGTCCCAGGTGCTGTCATTTCCATCCCTGAAACTTCTCATTGAGCACTGAGACCTGTCATAATTATGTTTACTCTTTTTGTTACCCACTAATATTGTTTTCAGTCCAAAGCATCCCGTGGAGTGCACCTGGCTCACCTCCTCCCGTGAGCAGTGCCGGCAGGTCCTGGTGTCGTGGGCGCTCCGCTGAGTGCAGAGCTGTCTGTGGAGCTCCATCACCCTGACACATGATCTCTTTTTTTTCCCTAAAGATAAAAAGAGCAGTTTCTTTAGAAGTTTCTTATTAAATGCATAATCTTGTTGAGCAAAACCGTCTTGCTTTTAACTTGTTGGGCCTTTCATCGTACGTTTGTTCGTGCTTGATCTACAAAGTGCTTTAACTTTTGCAGAATGCCGTGGGTGTTGAAGGTTGTTTTCTCATGCTTTCGGCTCAGGGAGGTTGGAATGGGAATTATTGCAAAGACAATGCAAATGTCCCAGTGATGGGCAGGTTCTTCAGGCATTTGTGGCCTCAGACTTTGCTGTGTTTGGGCCAGGGCAGCCACCACGTCCCAGGGTAAGGTTGGGAACAGTCCTGTGCTGGACACTGGGCAGAGAGGAGGATGGAGATAGTACAGATCTGTGTTTTATTTTAAACTGTGATATCTAGGACCTAGAAAATTCCAGATGCCAAGCTGTTAGGATTGCTCCTACAGTTGCTCAGGCAGGTAATTAGCTCACTCATTCATGACATTAACAGGAATCAGAAAATTAACATGAGTTGGTAATTGTGCATTGAAGTCTCTGCAAGGCAGGAGCTGTCCGGAGTCTCAGTGTGCTGGGATGGAGCTGACACCTAGATCAAATATCTGGATTCTGTCAAATATTCCCATCATAAATTAAGGTTGTTCAGCTACTAATTTAAATGACCTGATGTTTATTTCTCTTTTAATTTTCCCCTAAACCCTTGGAATTTATGTAATTTCATCTATATTTTAGCCAGGCAAGAGACTTTAAAAATATTCTCCTACCATGTTAGGGAAAAAAATTAATAAAAAAGAAGAAAAACAATTTACCAAAGGAAGGCTGTCATTAGATTACTTCTGCAGCCAGAGACCATCTTGCTCTTAAAATATATCAAAAGCCCCTCTCAGCGAATTGTGTACATTCTGTCCCTGAAGATGTCAGAGCAGCAGTGACCTCAAAAGGTCTCTGGAAGAGAAGCCCTTTATGTTTGAATGGGTGTCCTGACATGTGATGAAGAGATTGCCATGGAAAATCTGCATTTTTTTAAATGCAATCAGTGAAAATAAATGAATAAACCACATAAGTCTGATTCATGTTTACTGCTGCTTAAGGCAGTAGTAACCTCTCACTCCCAAGGCATGGTCAGAGCTTTTCTTGATTAAAAGAAAAAATAATATTAGGCTGTTAAATTTAAATAAGACCATTTAAATCCAGTGCTCCCTTTGCCTTGCAGGTTTAGAAATGTTCAATTAGTGCACAAAACAACCAAACCCCAAAAAGCTCCTCCTGTAGCTCCCCAACACATACACATGCATTAGAACTGACAGGTCTTTTGTGCTGAACGGTTGCTCTCCCCTTGGGAAACAATCCACACTGTGGACACAAACAGCTGGAGAGCACTTTGCATTTGGCACTATTATCTGATTATAGACACATAAATCTGCTTATAGAACTCTACCCCAACAGCAGAGCATTGTTTTGCAGCAATTTGCACCCTCTGGGCTGAGCCCCTGCAGAGCTGCTTAAAACTGGTTAACCCTTGGAACCTCAGGGTTCATAAACACAGAGTGTCCTCAGTGTTTTATCTAAATTATTGCAGTTTTATTTCATTCAAATGGTCCAGTCATAGGAAATTTTGAATTTTCAATGCACACTGTAAATGAAACTGAATTCCTGATTCAGTCACTGGGCTGTGACTGTGTTGCTGTGTGACTCTTGGTTAACAGCACCCCAAGTCACTGAGAGGAAAATTATTTGAGGTTTGTCTCAGTGGCAGAGTTGCCTGAGAACTGTCTCCACCAGGAGAAAATATACAGGACCAGGTCTTAAATCAGCAGATTTTTCAGTCTATAATTGCAAAAGTGGAGAGAGTGTTGATGAATGAAACAGGTGAAAAAAATACTTATGTTTTTGGTGGAAACTTTGGACGTTTTCAAAACACCAGTATTTCCAGTGGGAATGCAAATCCTCCTGACAAGCCCCTTCCAGGAAAAAATTATTAAACTGGGGGAGAAAATAAGAAATGCTGGATGTCTGCAGGGTGGGTGGGGGTCTGGTCCTCTCTAGGCAGGTTGTTGGGTGCATTGCCTGCAGGCACTTGATGTGTACAAATCTCCAGTGGTGTGTGTGCCATGCTTAGCTGCTTTCGCAGTCACTCCTTCCCTAAGGAGTTTACACATTTTCCTAGAGGTCACTTAGGCAATTAACTTAATAGTCCACAATGTCATTCAGCAACTATTTAAACTCCCATGAAAATGCAGTGACTGGAGTCCAAATGTTCCTCCCCATCACCTTCCTGTACTTGCCCTTGGTTAACTCTTTGCACTGCTCCATAAATACTCCAGGTGCCAAGAAGGCACATGGTGAGATTCTTGGGGCTGTCCTGTGCTTTGATGATCCTTGTGGGTCCCTTCCAACCAGAGCAGGGATTGAAAGGGTGGGGTGATGTGGACAGGAACCAGTTGAAGTCTGCCAGGTAAGAGGGGGAGTTTCACTTCATTAAGTAGCTCCATTATGATGGGAAGGATGAATGTCTCAGCTGGTACAAACATTCTCCAGTTATAAGGCAAAAGTGACAACCCAGCAGAATTATTGGAGAGACTCTTCTTGAGGTAGTAGCAGATTGTTTCTGGAAGCAGAGAAATGGCTGTGTAATGGGAACGACAGGTTTTCCTGAAATTCTGGATGTTGTACAAGTACTTTTCAGACCCGGAAGACACAAGCAGAGTAAAATAGGGTTTCTGAGTGGAAAACTGCCAATTATTCCAGATTGTTGTGATAGTTTAGTGATTCACACAAGACTTCAGTAGACAGTGAGAACTTCTTTTACAAATGCTCTTCGGGTTACAGAGCCTGTTGGGGAGTCAAAGATTCACATTTGGAAATCAGTCTTCCATGCAATTTTTTTCTGCTTCTTGAGGACTTTTGGTGTATCAGCAGGATGGGCAGGGGGTTCCACTCGACCATGAACTCCATGGATGTGCCAGGGGCACCAGGAACTCCAACTCCCTGATAAGGAGGGGAGAGCCAGGTGGGGTGGGGCTCTGCTCCCATGGAATAAGTGACATGACAAGGGGTAATAACCTCAAGCTGTGGCAAGGGAAGTCTAAGTTGGACATTAGGGAAAAATCTCTTCATGGAAAGGGTTGCCCAGCCCTGGCACAGCTACCCAAGGCCATGGTGGAATCACCATCCCTGGAGGGATTTAAAAGTTGTGTAAATGTGGCACTTGGAGACGTGGGTTAGTGGTGGCCTTGGCAGTGCTGTGGGAATGGTTGAACTCGAAGATTTTAAAGGGCTGTTCCAACCTTAACGATTCTATTATTCCATAATTCTGTTATTCTATGAATACACAGGGTATGCATTCACCAAAGAGGTTGCGAATCAAATAAGTGTGTTTTGAAGCTGACTAACAATTTGGTATCATGACTTGTATCCTCTGTGTCTCTGAAATGTTAACAGAGGGGATGTAAAGGGGCTTCTTTCAAAAATCCAAAGATACTGGATGGATTTATCCCTGTAGTTAAATGAAAGCAGGAAAAAAAGAAGCACTATATTCACTTTTTTTTTTTAACTTCTCACTAATGTAACGTCATCAGATGTGAGTGATAGAATGTACCTGGGACATCAATTCTGTAACAAATGCCAAAAAAATCTATGCAGTTTATAGAAACCATGACCGATCTTTAAAACAAATTATTTCGGGTTTGGTTTTATTTATTTATTTATTTGTTTAGAATTTTGCAGTGTTGGCAGTTTAAGGAATCTGAAAATTGAATCCATCCATCTGGCACTGGGAAAACAAACAACATATTTGTCTCTGTATTCTCTTTTTGCTCCAAAGCTTAAATATGCTAAACATAAGCAAGTAAATGTGAAATGAGAGACAAAGAGAAGGCTGAAATCACTCACTCTCAGGATATTACCTTAGACAGGTTCTAAAGACATGCTTTAACTCATTTACCAAAACTGCTCCTTGAAATTGAGAAATTCCAAAATGTGTAGAGCATCTGAGAAGAGCAATGTGTGTAAATCCCAGGAGCAGATTTGACAGTGCAGGGGTCAGTCCCGTCCTCTCGAATGCAAGGCTGAGCTCCTTGGCATGGAGCCACTGGAGCCATGGAGGGACACATGCACCAATGATGGTACCCAAGGGTGTCATGGAGGCTTTTCCAAGTGAGGACAAGCAGCAGCAGTGCTGCTCCAAGTTAATTATTCACAATAACCTGAGGCTGCTCCCTGAGGACTCCGTGGATGCTCCGAGCTGCTCTCACTCTGCTTTCTCCAGTCTCCTCCATCATGGTTCTTCAGCCATTTCAGGGGCTGCTGCTGATGTTTTACCATCGCTTTTTCTCCTTTTGGACATGGGAGGAATGACAGGAGATGCAGGATAGTGTCTCACCAGAGAGTCCACCAGGTCCATCCACAAGTTGGGCTTATTAGTAAAAGCAACACTTCACAGATTCTCTTCTTCCATGTGCAGAATGAAATAGTTCCAGAAATTCAGTTGTCCCTGGGCCTTCATCCTGAAGTGACAGTTCCCAGATCCCCTCAGGGCTTCATGCATTCTGCTGTACCTGGTTCTATAGGTGATTTCTTTCACTTTTCTGTCCTGGGCTATAACAGGTATGTCCATCAGGAAAGCTTTGGTTGTGGATTGAAGGTCCTGGGGTCATGGGTGTGCCTTGAGCCTCTGAGTTGGAAACTTCATATGCCCAATGTGTGCAGCTCCACACCAGGAAAACACAATGATTAACCTGTCTGAGGGCCTGACCCATGTTCTCTCACTTTCCTTTTATGTGACAGTGAGTTGTTTCACTGACCATCTAAGCATTGCAGGGCTCTTATGGGTCAGGCTGAAGATTTAGCAGCCTCTCATAATGAAGGATATCCTTGATACTGCTTCCCTCTAGAAAAGGTATTTCAGCTTCCAACAGAAGGAAATCACAGCATTCAGATACTGATTAAATTTTGAGGACAGCAATCAGAAATTGAAGTTGTCGATTTCTATACCTGGGTTCAGGTCAGCAGAGGATTGATCATTGTGCACTTGCTAAATGAGAGAAGCTGTAAAGAGTTAATCTTTATCAGAAAATCATAAGCACACTGGCCACATTATTTCCATTAAACTCCCTCCTCCCATCTCTAACCCTGACCACATAATCAGGAATGAAAATCATTATCTATTTCATTCACATCTGCTATTAATTTTTTTGAAACCTCCTTCTAATCTGATTAGAACTTCTCCTCTAAACCTTAAACTCAAGGCTAAAATATCAGGTTAGCTTAGTAATTCACATAATATTTTTATTTTCTCTTCCTAATTGAATTTGTACATTGATTCGTGTTACTGTTCTCCTGACCAGTTATTATTAACTGTTTACCAAATGCCAAGGGTATGCAGTGCACTGGGAAGACACCGACAGCAAATTGCTTTCCAGTTAATATATCCCATTGGTTCTGTGTTTGTCCAGGCAATCAGCTGTGCATCTGCTCTGGCTCTCCCTCCCCATTCAGTTCCAATAAGGCTTTTTCTTTATAATTTACTGGGAATATTGACTGAAATGATAGTTCTTGAAGAACTGCCTGTGAATGGATGCCTCATCCCTGAGAGAATTCAAGGCCAGGCTAGACAGGGCTTGGAGCAAGCTGGTCTAGTGGAAGGTGTCCCTGTCCATGGCAGGGGAGTGCAATGGGATGAGCTTTAAGGTCCCTTCCAACCCAAACCATTCTGGGATTCTATGGTTCTAATTTTGAGGGAACATCCTGCCAGACCAGTGGCAGTACAGGCAGAAAGAGAAGATAATTTAATACACTTCCTTCATCTCCTTAAGAGTATCCTCATTATTCTGCACGGCCCCAGGCTCACCAAAGCAGCATGACAGGGTCTAGATGGAGGAGACATGGAACACAGATCCAACAGAGCTTTGGTTTTCTGTTTCCTCCATCAGTTCTTTAGAAAGGTCTCTCAATACAAACAGCCACAGGTCCCTTTAGGGGGATGCCTTCCGACGAGCCCAACATCCCCGAAAGGATCCAGCTGCCCAGAGCAGCTGTGGCCCCTCTGGGGCTCAGTGGGGTGGTGGCTCCTCACACCAAGGGCTGAGAGGAGGCACAAAAATAACCTGTTGAGTTTCTCTTTCGTTTTGGGTGAGGTAAACAGATGCTCTCAAACAGTTTCACTTTGTAGAAATACCTTTAAAAAGCTGCTAAAAATTCATGTGTGAGCTGACTTAGCACTTTAGGAAGGGCTATCCTGGAGAAGCTGGTGCTGGTGGCAGGCAAAAATCCCTGAGCCAACCCCCAGCTCTGGGTCACACTGATGAGAGCAGGAATGACATTTTCTTGTCTCTTTATCTCAGCCTTTTGAGGGTTACAGGCATTGCAGCATTTTGGCAAGGAGTCCATATGTAATGCCTTTTCATTTGCCTTTTGCAGTCATTTCAAGTCTTGTGCCTTGTTATGCGGTAATGGAAGGAGTCAAATGCTGACCTTTGTGTAAGCACAAAAGAGCCTTTTGGGGCAATATAAAAACCTCTTAGGACTCCTGTAGCTTCTACACAAGCCTGTATAAAAGTTTCTGTTTATAATTGGCTCTTTCCTCCTCTCTGATTATGACTGAAAACTATTCTAAGATTATTGTTTTATTAGTAAATATTTCTCTAGTCTGTGGATCACATAATGATTTACAATTATAAACACTATTTAGTCTTTTATTAAAAAATATTTCTCTTGTCTGTACCTCCCATTGATCACAAAGAAATTCAGAATTGTAAATTATTATAAATGTTGCACTAGTCTTGTGAAGTAACACAGGTTTAGAGAAGAGAGAGCTGAGGCATCAAGCCTCTCTGTGTTCAGCCTTAATCATCCAATGTGTCCCTCCCATTTTTAAGTTCTCTAACCAAGAGATGTGACCAGCTCAGCAATTGCTGAGCTGTGGAGCAGAAGTGAGAGCAGTGAGTGAATTTCTCACTGTCTCCTTCCCCGGGCTGTGTCAGTGGTTCAGGTGTTTTTGTCACAGCAGATGGACTCGCTGTGGTGGCCCCACCCTGGGAAGAGCCCTGCAGGTTCCCGGGCAGTGGGCCCTCTGTGAAGCCCACAGGCATGGTCAGCTGCCTGCTGCTCCCACCCCACCCACATTCCCAAGAGGAATGCTTTGGGAGAAGGGCTTTTTTTTCTCAGACCCTACATTCATTGATAGCATCCTCTTAAACTGCTCATTTAAGGTGCAGGCATCCCTGTCCATGGAAGGGGGTCAGACTAGATGATCTTTAATGTCCCTCTCAACCTAAACCAGTCTGATTTTATAATTCTATGAACATTTCCTTTGACTTTCCCAATGAGCTGAATGAATCCTGTGACTGCTTGGAAAGCTTCAAGGGGGCTGTGCCCATGGATGCAGGTGACAGGCATGGCTGCTAATTAATACACAAAAATAAAGTGATGACAAGGTTTGTCTGGCATCAGACCATCTCTTGCAGCCAAATGATGCAGCAAGGCGCAATATTTGACTGTTCAAAGCACCCAGTGAGTTTCAACTCCTGAGAGACGCGTGAGAAATATTTGTAATAATTCCTAGCGAGTGCTAAGCCTCAAGTTCTCTTCCTCTGTTCTAAATCCCATAAATCATCACACCTGCAGGACTTCTGCCATCACGTAGCCCCTTCGGCTGTGACAGCAGAGGTGTGGTTGGCTCTTACCTCCAAATTAACAAGGAGTTTCACACCATACCTGAAAAACCAGAGAAAACTTGTTTTACAGGAGAATCTTTAAGAAGTTTTGCATTGATGGAGGAGAGTCCAAGCCTGCAGCGTCATTAGTGCCTCTAACCCAACTAACCCAACTGACCTCACTCATGTTTTCTTGGGTAGAAGTTTCCAGACTGAGGGGTTTAAATCCTGCAAGCAAGTCTGTGCTTGGGCAAAATACCTGATTCTTCCTAATTTGCCAGGAGTTGAGGGCTGCTGTCATCTGTCTGCAGGGGCAAGTCAGGGCTCTTGTTCATCTCAGCATGAATCTGGTGGTTACCTTATCCTGACACTTAGAGCAGAACTGGGCCCATCATCTGTCTTTGCTGGTTTTAAATAAAAGGTCAGATTCATTCCTCTGCTTTCTTGCTCCTTCAAGGCAGCTTTCATGTAAGACAAATTGGACTATACAGGGAAAGTGAGAATATCCTTTAAGGGGTCAAAAACTGGTTAAAATATGGAAGCAAAAGGCAGGAAGAAATAGATCCTTTCACAGCAAAGTGGAGTCCCACAGGGATCTGTGCCATTCCAAATACTCATAAATGACTTGGAAAAGGAGAGGAGGTGGCAGGAGGTGACAAAGTTGGCTGCTGAAAATAAGTTATTCAAAGTAATAAAACTAAAATCTAACTGTAAAGAGTTGCAGAAGTGCCTGACCAAACTGAGGGAGGAGGTGATCAAATGCCAGGCTGAATTTACTGCCAGAAAATTATAATACAACAAGGAAAAGCAAAATGCATAAAGAAAAAATATATGAAGATGTGCAATGACAAGCTGTAAATTAGGTACTACCACTGAGGAAAGAGTCACCAGAGATACAGAGTTCTGTGGAAACAAACTCACTGCTGGCTATCAGAAAAACCAACTGGAATGTTAGGAATGATGAGGGAAGAAAGAGAGAAGAGCATTGTGTTACCGTGTCTTTTGTATTGTTTGTGCTCTTGGTTGCCCCCTCACTGAGTATATTCTAGAATTAAAACACACAGAAAAGATCAAAAAAGTATCATTAAGGCAAAAGAACAGCTTTGGGGAGCACACATTCCTGCTTGATTTCTTGGAGCTGGAAAGATGTATGGGGCTCCTGTCACTATATATCTGCCTCAGGTGAACTTTGTGACACGTGGAGTGACATCAGACCCTCGTTGGGGCCATTGTTCCCACATCCTTCGATAAAACTTAAACTAAACCCCAGCTGCAGAGAGGCCCAGATGTGGGACTCGTCAGGCACCCCGTGCTGCCAGCCCAGCTGAGGGTGACACCAGCCAGCCCTGCCTCGAGCACACATCTGGAGGGGAAAAAGAGGAGCTGAAGGTGCCTGGTTTCAGGCTATTTCTAAACAAAAAGTAGGAGAGGCCCTACTCTCTAAAACAGTCTAAATGAGGCTGTTTCTGACAGAGTTGCTGTTCATTACACTGAAGTGTTTCAGAACCACTCACTAGCCTGGGTTTCAATGCTCCCAGCAATGCAGAAACTCTCAGGTGGCAAAACAACCACCTCTTCTAAAGAGCTTTGTGTTACCAGAATGTTTAGGTTGTCTCTAGACTTATCTCTTATAAATGAGACAATATGATTTTCTTTTTATTTGTCTTTCTTTCCAGCACTGCAATTTCAGCACCAATTCCTGTGACATCAAGATGATGCCAAGCACAATCCTACCAAGCAAATACCTTGGTAAGTCTTTGTTTTTTTATTAGATCTCCCAACTAAAATCACAGAAGAAGCCTGTTTAGAACTGAAGTCCTCTCAAAGTTATATTCATATAAATACTGGAACAACACAACATGGGGAATCAGCAGGATGGAACTCAAAGGATAAGGACAATTAATTGTCTGCAAGCACTTTTTCCATAAGAAATTAAAAGATCTAGACTTTGTGTTAAATTCGTTTATACTGTGTTCTCTTTTTGTCTCCAGAATAAGCATTTTAATTTTCATGTCCCATCTCTTTTCCAACTGCCTTTGAATTCTCCCATTTCAGGTATGTGATACTTAGGAAAAGACTTAAAAATCCTTTCTTCATACAGAGCACCTACTGCAAGTCCAAGAATTCTTCCTCCTGGGTTTGGCTCACACTGAATTAGGACCCATCTGGGTTACTTAAACATGGCAGAGTTTGGAATTATGTTTTCAATTTGAACAGGTGTCATATCTCTTGCAGTAAATGCAGATGTTTTAAAAGGTATATGACATATCATAAAACACATTTTCAGTGGTAGCATTTTTGTTTTTCTCATACCTTTACTTACATATTTCACTCCTGAGTCTGAGTTGAAAACTTGCAGTGTCACAGCCTGAATTTCATTAGTGAACTCAGTTGCATATGATTCTGGTTTATTGCTGACAAGCCCTGGGTTTATGGAACGTGATTTGAAATCACGAACATGGGGACTTGCTTTGAAATAAAATAGGTGTCAGCCTTCTGTGCAGTGCACTCCTGCAATATATCTGCCATGTCAGCATTGCATGGGAATACACATCTCTGTTCTCCCAGATTCCATGGGAATACACACCTCCTCCCTCTCAGATTCCAGGGAATACACAGCTCCTTCCTCTCCGATTCTCCCAGCATGTTGGCAAAGCAGCTGCCTTGGAATTGTGTGTTAATCTGCCCCTTTGCAGCACCATCATCATCAAAACATTCCAGAGCAAACAGAGGAATGTCAAATACTACTTTTTAATAATTTCCACTTGACTGGCTCTTTACACATGGCATTGATGGAGCTCTCACAAGAACTGGTGAGCAAGGTCAGGCCTTCATCCCAGAGTACAATTTACCTGTCCAGGTAATTCTACCTGTGCCAAACAACAGTTGAACCAAGATGAGCAGGTAGCATCACACGGAGCTCCCACACTGCCATCGGGTGTCTGTGACACAAGGAGCCTGTACAACCCTCCTACCCGCAGAGGAGCTGCATTGGTGATGCAAACTTACCCTGGACTCCACTAAAATCTGTGTGCTACTGGCTTTTATCAGGCATTGTGCTGCAGGAAAAAATACGAGTGCAATCAAAGGTGGTTCTTTTCCTACAGGCATCCTGTAATTAGCTCAAGTTTTCTTTTTTCATAGAGAGCTCTTGATGCATAAACCAAAAGTTTCCTCTTCCTTGCATGTTGTTGCCAGATGTTTCTGCAAAACTTCAAAACAACAAAGTTGTTCGTATTTACACGTGACTTCGCCCCGATGGCTGTCTCAAAGTGCTCCTCCTCCTCAACTAGCCCAATTAACACCCCCTTTTCTTACCAGTGCATATCCACCGTCTATCTGCAGCAGCACTTTGGAGTTTCAGCCCTTTGTTACAGACCTAAGCCCTAGCACTCAGAAAAGCTCTACAGGACCATAACCTACTCTGATGAATCCCCTGTTGCAGTTGTGGTTTCTTTTTTACACAAACCAGCTGCAGAAGGAAGTGGCTCTCACCGTTTGTCCCTGTGGATGATGAGACAGGGGATTCAGTGCTCGCAGTTGTTCCCGGGGCTTCAGTAAACCCTGAGGCTCATCCCTGGAAGTGTCCAAGGCCAGGTTGGACAGGGCTTGGAGCCACCTGGTCTAGTGAAAGGTGTCTCTGCCCATGGAAGGAGTTTTGAACAAGATGATCTTTAAAATCCCTTGTCACCCAAACCATTCCATGATTCTATAAAGGAAAAAATAAAGGATTTCAAGATGAAGCAGATCAATGCATGTAAAGAGGAAGGAACTAGGAAGGAGGATGGCACAGTGGAAGAACTAGAACTATGATTCACGTAGAAGTGAAAGACTTGTTGGGAAATCAAAGTACAAAATATGTGACAAGAGACAAGAGCTAGCACAGGAACTGCAGACAGGGAAAATAAATTAGAAAAAATACAAAAAGTTATTAAGCCAAGGAGGACATGTGAGGGCACAGCACAGCCACTTTAGCAAAGTCAATGGCAGAAGCACACTTAGAGCGATCTCGAACCCAGGAGTCCCCTCTGACACATAATCTGGAGCCATGAGGATGCTGCTGCTGATGGTCTGCTCATAAGGGAGCACCCTCCTGAGCCTGTGGAAACCACAGCTGGGGAACATCGTTATTCCATTCTGTCTTAGCTGCAAAACTATTGACAGGCTGCAGGCACTGGCTGAGAGACTTTGGTGGATATTCAAGAATTAAACAGAATTACTCACAAGCTGATAAGAAACAAAAATGAGCTCCTTACAAGGCAACAAAGATCTTGTAAGATTCGGGTTTGGGAAGAGCATTAGACAGTGGGCATGTCACTGCCATTCTGTAAGAGACAGAAAACTGCAAAGGGAGGAGTAGTTTGTCCTGTAAAAGTGTGCTCTATCTGAACTGTCTGTGGCACAGCTACAGAATTGGCATTTCATAGGAAAAGGCAATGTAATCCTTATTTTTGGAATTACTTCCAAGTAGGCTTAAGGCCTTTATGATTTGTTATTTGTGAATTCCATAGAGTATTTATTCCAAAACTGAAAATTCTTTGCTCTGTGTAATTCTGGGCAATCATCTCCAATTACTGGTATCTCTCCAAATATTTATTTAGTAAGAATCTATTTAATTGATGTGACTTTGGTCACTGGTGTTAACATGTCCTTGGTTTGACTAAATTAATTCCATTCTCCATTGTCTTTGATATGTAATTCTGGTTCTTCAGCATCTGCTCCTTTAGCTTATCTTCACTGCTTGCTTCAGAGATCAAATCCATCAGTTGTGTCCATTCCAGTACTTGGAGTGAAATGCTGGTAGATCAGTCCCTCAGGCTGCAAACTTCTCTGTCCTGCCAAGGTAAAGCAGATCCATCCAGCTGAACCTGATCTCCACTGGCCCGCACCTTCTCATACAGGGATTTCTGAAAAGTTACAGAGAAAGTGGCTGCTATTCTAATGCATGAGCACACCGCTTCATCTGGAAAAACTTCAATCCTTTTCTCCTAGGCTGCTTCTAGCCCAGCAGTGATTTAGTGCAGACCCACAGCAGCCCATCTGTGTTTGCCAACAGGGACCCACGTGCCTATTCTGTTCCTGCTGGGCTGTCAGCAGTGCACAACCAAAGAGATTTCCCATATTGGGACTGCACTGCTGTGCCATCAAGTGTGGTTGTATCCTCAAGTCTCGAGGGAGTTAATTTTTTCCCCATGGCACTCCATACCTGGATGCTTCCTGTGCAGTATGTTCTGCATGCTCACTTCAAAGTCAGAGGTGACAAGATCTGCTTATCTCTGGGTCCCCCACATTGTCCGTGCTGTCCCCAGGCAGATTTATGTCGGCATCTGGCAGCCACGGGAGTTCCCTTCGGTGCTTCAGATGTCCTTTTTGACCTTTGGAATGCTGTACAGAAAGCTGAAAGCGGTTCCCACTTCCATGAATCACCTGATCTCCTCTATGAGAGTCATAACTATATGGTAACAATTTACTAAATTACTGCACTTCTATATTTTAATGTCTATATTTAGTGTTTATTAAGGTCAAGGCTCATTATCTCTGCAATATTATTATGTTGTGGCATGGGAATGTGCAGTCATTTATAGATTTTTGAAATCTATTGTATGACAGTTGGCACCACCCTCCCTGTGGCCCCCCAGGACTCCCAGGGCACTGGGTTCCAACCAGACTGGCACTTTGGAAAAAACAAATATTACAATTCTTTTAAAGCCTAACTGATTTCATGCATTTTTATAAACTAGCAAAGATGAGTTTTATTTAACTCTGACCATCATCATATAACACGTTTTAATTTGTTACTATTGTAAAACAGCCAGGACACGCAGCTTAACAAGCTTTTATATTCCATTTATTTTTACAGTGTAGGAGTGCCCTAGGGAACACTTCTCTCTGAAGAAGATGAGGGGACATGGTTTATTGGGGTTGTTCAGCCTCAGAGGATAACTGTGAAAAGCCACAAGGATTTGTCCAGTGCCAGGTGAGCCACAGGCAGTGGAGCATCCCTCATTCACTGCCCTGTGTGACGCCACAGGCTCTGGGCTCCTCCTGGCTCAGAAGCACTTGAAGAAGTGAGAATCAGTAACATCCTTCTCCCTGTTTTATATAGAGAAGCAGACAATATCTGCTTCTCTATATAAATATATCTATTATATATCTATTTTTCATCTGCTCAATTCAATACAAACATGTAAAAGGGAGCAAATCTCAGAGACAGAATCCCTGTGGATGCAGGAATGTGCAGATCATGGACGACTCTAATGCCAGACTGAATGCGACTGGTGCTACAGCTACAGATCACGGGTTTCACCAACAACGACCTTGCACTGAATGCTGCTGTTCTTAGCAACGAGGGGAAAACATCCTTCAGGAGAGGGAGAACAGGATTCATTCTGCCCTGGCCAGCCCTCACTCCTGCACACACCATTCCCCCACCCCCTCTGTATTCCAGCATGAAGAGCCTGCAGGATGGACTCTGCTGCTGCTTCCCACTGTTGTATGGATTCCTCAGCTGATGCTGGTGGATAGAATCATCAAACAGAGTCATAGAATCATCAAATTGTTTGGATTGGAAGGGACTTTAAAGCTCATCTTGTTCCACCTCCCCTGCCATGGGCAGGGACACCTTCTGCTAGAACAGGTTGCTCCAAGCTCCATCCAACCTGGCCTTAGACACTTCCAGGGATGGGGCAGCCACAGCTTCTCTGGGCAACCTGTACCAGCGCCTCACCACCCTCACAGCAAAGAGTAAAATGCTGTACAGTAATCTAAAATTGAGTCATTTCACATCAAAGATGACACTAAGATACAGAACTATTCATTAGAGAAATAATGTCCAATCCATAGCTGCACAAACCCAGCTGTAATTAAGCATCTGAGCGGGTGTTTATAAACAGATGTTCTCATCTAAATGTCTTAGAAATAAACATCTTTGTTATACCCATTACCCCAGACCACGGAAAGCGATGTGACACTGGTACTGAGTGGAGTTACAGCTCTCCTCTGCAGGCTGATGCTCTCCCACACATTCCCTCATATCTGAGTTGACTTAACTTCAGGGGTAGGATGGGTCCCCAAATGCAAGACAGGTTCTGCACAATATTCACAGACCAAGAGAGTAAATTTTCCAGGTATATTCTCAGAAGCACATTAGGATTTCATGCTTTCAAGAGACATCCATGCCTTTATTTAACACCCAGGACCTCTGCAACATCCCTGTGCTGTTGACAGAGGTTTCACAGTATCTGAACTCTCTGACTTCTGCTATTCTGGTTCCCTTGCATGGAAAGAAGTGTTTCCTGAGAGCTGTAAATCCATTGCATCATGCAGAATGTACCACAAGACAGTTTTGAGGGTTATTTTAAACACATCTTTCAAAAATGTATTAGAATAAGGAGATTGCAGAGGAAGAGCTACAATTTTTAGAACCATTTTTAATGATTTTTTGAGAGAAAAATAATACTAAGCTAACATTGCATGCATGTGTTTTATATTTTAAAAGTAAAACAGCATCTTCCAAAAGTCAATGTGGCCTGGAAGAAAACTTGTAGCTTTAAAAAAAAAAAAAAAGGCAGATAATTGTACTGTAAAATCTGTTCTTTTACTTGGTCTTCTATTTCCTTGTAGAAGAATTCCAACGTCTGCATTTAAACAACTGATAAGACAAAACTGTCTTTCACTGACAGAACTCGTATAATTTATGGGGTGCCACAATAACCATTTCTAGGTACCCACTGCTGGTCAGCACAGTCCCAGTGCCAGCATTACCTGGTTGCCGTCTCTAAGCTCAATTTATGGTCCCAAATATGAATGACAGATCTTCACAGATGGACAATTGTCATTTCTCCTTCCCTGTCACCAGAGTTTCTGCCAGTTTCAGGGAATGCCAAAGCCAAGAGGATGCTTGTTCTACAGTGACAGGGCAACTTCTTCCCCCTCTCTTTTACTTCTCCACAGCAGCAGGATATTTTACTTTGCTGTTTCACTTCACTGTTTTAGTTCATTGACATTTTTAACTCCTGGTCAGTTTCTGTACTGACAATTTCCTGTCTTTTCTAGCCCAGCACACGCCCCTGAGGTGCGGTGGGTGAAAATGTCCCTAGAGTGGGCAGACCCAGACACCGGGGATGTCCCACCACCAGCACTTTGTTCTTCAGGTGTCTGCGGTCCACACCCAGCATTAGACTCTGTACTACCCGTGTGCTTTTTATTTTATTTGAAAAATGTCAAAACTTGTGAAACCTCTCAGTGAAATGCTGCCAAATTTGTGGTGTTTACCCATTTGTCTCCATGCAAACACAAGTACGTCCAGTGCTTGCTCAGGGACAAACAGTGCCTCAGAATCTCTTCTTGGTCACTCAGCCTTTTTGTGGGGAGACTTTTATCTCTTCTCATGGATTTGCCCCAAAACACCCATCCAAGCAGACACCTGCCTCCAGAGCTGCCCACAAGATGCCTTCTCCATGGCTTCATTCCCCTCTCCAGGGCAGGTCCCCACTCCCAGAACTAGGAGTTCACTAGACCAGAACCCCGGTGTAGTGGAAGGTGTCACTGCCCATGGCAGGGTGCTGGAACAGGATCTTTAAAGCCCCTTCCAACGCGAACCATCCTGGGATTCCAGGGGAAGAGGGCAGCCTGCAAGGCCTCGTCCATCCCCTGCGGTGTGGACAGCTGGGGAAGAGAAAGAGGGAAGAATCACAGAACAGCAGGAGTTGGAAGGGACCTCTGGAGATCATCCAGTCCCACCCCACTGCCCAGCCAGGGTCACCTGGAGGGGTGACACGGGAACCCATCCGGGTGGATTTGGAATGTCCCCAGAGAGGGAAACTCCCAACACTCTCCCTGGGTGCCAGTGCTCTGCCACCCCCCATGGAATTAAGTTCTTTCTCATGTCGAGGTGGAACTTTTTGGGTTTATGGTCAGTGCTCTTCATCCTGCCACTGGGCACCACCAAAGGCAGTCTGGCATCATCCTCTGACACTCCTTTATGATAGTTATGGCTCGATGAGATAGATGCTCCCTTGGTCTTATCTCACCTAACCAGACCTGGCTCCCACAGCCTCTCCTCATCAGACAGATGCTCCAGACCACTCCTCATCTTCGTGGCCTCCTCTCCTCGGCTTTCTAGCGCTGAGGAGCCCCGCAGCTCTGCACGGCGCTGCAGCAGCAGCCAGGTCAGGTTGAGCCGAGCTGAGCCGAGCAGGGCCGAGCCGAGCCGAACCNGAGCCGAACCGGGCTGGGCAGCACCGCCGCTGTCCCGGGAACACGGGGGGCTCGGTCGAGGGGCAGCCGCGCTGCACTTTCCCTGCTCGACCAACAGGTCGCACCGTTCTCCCTCGGCTGGGCCGGGCGGGCGCTGCCCCGCAGGGCCGAGCCGGGCTAAGCCGAGCCGAGCCCCTCAGCGGCGGGCGCCCCCCCCGC
>VXAU01004838.1:684654-748674 GCA_013399695.1 Formicarius rufipectus
AAAAAAGAAAAAAAAACAAATCGAAAAAGACATTGGCAGAGCTGGGGGTAAGATAGTTGCGCTCTCCCGGTCTCGGCGTCCACCTTAAGCTGCCCAGCGGTGCCCGTGCCCGTCCCCCGCTGGGGGCTCGGCTGGCAGCGCCCCGGGACCCCCGAGGGGCACAGGGCATGGACGAGGTGCTGCCCAAGGCCCACCGAGGGTTTTGTCGCTGAGCCTCCCCCGCTCGGGACCATTTCCCCGGAGCCAAAGCTGGCCGGGGCCACCTTAAAAAGTGTTACACGTGGGGGCCTTTTTGTTGATCGAGCCTCAGCGCTGGCGCACCGAAATAGCGGCAGTGCCGGCGCTGGGGACATGGGCGGCACAGCCGCGGGTTTATCATTAAGACGACTGCAAACTTGTGAGTCGGATCGCGGTGCTCGGGGCTGGAACTGGGGCATTGCCCCTCCACGGACCCCGGGCTGGGGCTGGGCGGTGCGAGCCCCTTCTCAAAGTGTATAGGAAGTTTGCCGAAGAATTTACAGTGGTTCTCCAAATATTTATGCGCTCTGCTGGAAGAAAATGTAGTGGATACAAACAGATGAGACTTGGGAGATTTGCTTTCGGTGTGCTTTGGAGAGTAGCCCTGAGTGGGTGAACTGTTGGAAGGTAATAAAAATCCTGCTTTTCTTTAAACTAAGCTTTTATTTATAAATTTGAGATGTATTTAAAGAATTGCGCAGGGTTTATTTGAAGACTGGCGAGTTGCATTTTAAGCCGAACTCGTGCGAGGGTGGCACACGCTGTTTCGTGGTGGGGAGGTTGTGTCATTTAGAGAGGATGACAACCCACGGAGGTTCTGTCTGGCTGGGGGGTGCTGGCTCTAGAGGCCAGAAAAGTAGTAAATACCTTCTCCCCTGCTCAAAGTGTAATTAAATACCATGGAAATTTATCTTGCAAAATAATTGACCAGGTCCTTTAACAATCCATACTCTTCCTTGGTGTAGGGATGGGTGACACAGCTGGAGAGCGTGTGCAGAGAGATGCCATGTGCTGTAGCCTGGCTTTGAGTTGTGTGCAGATTCAGCAAAGATTTAAAATATATACTTCCTCTTGACCAGACAGAAAAAAAAAATTAAAACCCTTGAAACGAAGCACAGTATGTTTGAGGGACGTGGCACGTGTCAGCTCATAGTGTAATCTACCGTGCCTTCCTTCTCAGAGCAGATGAACCAGGTTCGACGGGCGAAAGATTTAGGCATTTTATTTTTAAGCTGTTATTAATTTGTTCTTGTTGTGCTAACTCTGACTGCTTCTGATCTTTTTATAGTTAATGGTAAGGTAATGGATTCCAAAGAATTGCTTAACCCGTCAGATCAAGATGAAACGAGGAAAAATGCGCTCATCAGTACCAAAGGAGGGATTGTGATGGACTTCCATCCACCCTTCAGGGGTGGAGCCACTGTCCAAACCCCTGTGTCTACATCTCCTCTCCCCACATCTTCTCAGTCAGATTCCAGTCAGCAACCTGCTTTGACTGACTTTTCAAAAGGATTAGGAAACAATGTGCCTCAGCCAGACCTTTCCAAGGCAGTGTCGCTCTCGATGGGACTGTACATGGGTGAAACAGACACGAAAGTGATGGGAAACGACCTTGGATTTTCACACCAGGGCCAAATCGGCATCTCTTCTGGGGAAACGAACTTCAGGCTCCTGGAGGAAAGTATTGCAAGCTTGAACAAGTCCTCGAGCCTGGCCGAGGACGCGAAGGGAGCCGCGTCTTCTGAGGTGCCACTCGAGCCGGATTTCCCAGGCATGGCCGGCCGCAGCGTCCCCTTAGAGTCGGGAACTGCCGTCCAAAGCCAGGTTGGCTCAAATGGTGGCAACTTAAAGTTGTTCTCTGAAGACCAAAGCACCCTGGATATTCTCCAGGATTTAGAATTGCCGCCGGTATCGCCTGGCAAGGAGCCCAATGGGAGCCCATGGCGGCTGGACCCGTTGCTCGATGATGGTGGTTTGCTGTCCCCCATATCTGCAGACGATGCCTTTCTTCTGGAAGGAAGTCTTGGGGAAGACTGCAAGCCTCCCATTTTATCTGACACTAAACCTAAAATTAATGACCATGGTGACCTTTTACCCAGTTCCAAAATGCCAATGCCTCAAGTGAAAACAGAGAAGGAAGACTTCATTGAACTCTGTACTCCTGGCATCAAGCAGGAAAATATGGGCCCACTTTACTGCCAGGCCAACTTCTCCGGGTCAAATCTGCTGAGTACAAAAGTCTCGGCCATCTCTATACATGGTGTCAGCACCTCTGGGGGACAGATGTACCACTATGATTTAAATACTGCATCGCTCTCTCAGCAGCAGGATCAAAAACCAATTTTTAATATCATTCCATCTCTTCCTGCCGGGTCAGAAAATTGGAATAGGTGCCAGGGATCGGGGGATGAGGCGTTGGCTCCTCTGGGAACGCTCAACCTTTCTGGCAGACCTGCTTTCTCTAATGGCTATTCAAGGTAATTAGTTTTTGTTGCTATTTATTAAAATGCTACAAGTGTGTTTAGCACAGCGGTGTGCATGCTGGTTTGTTGTTTGGATTTTTCCTTTTGTTTTCCTTTTATTTCTTTTCTGTTTGGTACATGTGACTGATCAGACTTCTCTGGGGAGTATTTGTTTATTGCCACAGTATGACAGTTTTAACCAACTATTCAACTATTGGTATTAAAGGGTAAAGACAAGAGAGGAGCTGTCATGCTTTGAAAAGTAAATAAATAGAAACAAAACTTCCAAGATACAGCCTAAAGGGAAAATTGAGTATGTGGTAGCAGGATCCATATGCAGGCAGTGTGGAAGGAAGTATTTAAGTGTATACAAAAGCTCTTTCGTTCCCAAGAGTTAGAGGATCAATCACTGTGGGCTTTTTTTCCTTCCTAGTATTACTTAAATGTTATGCACAAAAATAACTTGGTTGCCGGGTAAATTTCTAGAATTGCATTTAAGCTGAACGCGAGTTTTCGCTGTGCTCGGTATCGCATTTACCTTACATGGACAAGAAGATTCCGAGTGGGAAATACTCCATGGCTTGTTCAATAACTGCATTTAAAGAGATAAGAGTATTTGCAGTCAGATTTAAACATACCTGGAATTTAACTCTTCAGTAGAATGGCAGGAGGGCAGCTGGGAGAGGGGGTTTAGGAGCAGGATGAATTAGGGGAGCTGGTTCATAGTACCTTTGTCAAGTGCCTTCGTAGTTGTATTTTCTACAGTTAATCCAGAGGCGCAGATACTCTGGTCAGACACTCCCGGAGGAGTGAACATGGCCATGGCAGCTCTGTGGGCAGCTGTGCACGGCTCTGTTCTGATTCAGGTGGGAACACCCAGTTGTATATCTTCAGTATGAATACCCAGTTAAAAGTTTTCCTTAGGATTTCAGGTTGAACTCCTACTTGTAAGCTCTCGGTGAGAACACCCAGTTGTATGTGTTCCTCAGCTGTCCTGTGTTTTTTAACAACTGTTCACATGAGCGATGTTTGGCCTCCGTAGAGGACGAAGATTTTTCCTCGGAGTGTGTTAGAAAATAGACCTGCAAGTCTGTATACATGAACCCAGTATTTGTAGGCTTTTAATGAAGTATCTGGTTTAACTTTCTGGGTTTTATTGCCTTGCTGACAATCAATCCCCAGGGTGTTCCTTGCCTGTCCCAGGGCTCTCCCTGCACAATATTTGCTCTACTTTCCCATGGTTGGAATGAGATGTGTGAGGAGGATTGGTTTTTTCAGGAGGACAACTTTTAACTTGCTTTCATTCTGAATTTCATTCATACATTTTGATTTTTGTCAGCAATATGTGCATTTTTTCATTGAAGTGTTTAAAGCAGTTTGTAAGGGATCCAGAAAAGACAACCAAATTAGTGGATAGATTCCACCTTGACATATGAATATTGAACGTACCTTAAGATTTATTTTGAGAGAGTAGAAATCCTTTGTGCTCACTTTTTGCATAATCTGTTCAATTTCATGTTTAGTTTGTTTTGTGGGGATTTTCTGGTGGGGTTTTTTCCACTGCTCTCGCCATATCTTTAATGACAATCTAACTCTGTATCAAAGCAAGAAGTATGTCTGCGCTGGGGAGAAGGATTTCAGAGACTGTTTAAGTAAGCAGATCCCCTGGAGATAATGGTAATGTCACTTTTGGGAATAACTCTCTGTTTTGCAGAGCTGTGTAGGCAGAGCCCAGCATGCACGGAGATGTTTGTCCGGCTTTGGGGAATTTTAAACACCCATATTCTATCCCGTATGTCCGATCCTGGAGGGATGGAGATCCCTCTCAGGTTGCGAATGTGGGCAGAGCTGATCCTGGAGGGAAAGGGCCAGCAGTGGGAGATGTTATCAGTGCTCCGTGGAGCAGTTTTGGGAGGGTGTTTGTGTTGGCTGGGGCAGGAGTGCAGGAATGGCAGAGTGTGGGGGAGCTCCCGGCACAGCTCGGGGAATGTCCCGGCAGCACTGGCCCCAGCTGCCTCCACTGCTGCTGGGTGTTATCCATGCTGGCCCTCAAGTGTTGACGTTCTTGCTTCCTGCAAGGTCATCTTGTATTTTATTGCTTCCTTTTTGCTGTAAGATAATAGATTTTTTTTTTTCTTTATGGAATGTGTAAAGAATTTGGAGGTGGTTTCTAGCTGAGTTTTGCATAAAAAGTCATTATTCTCAGCTTTATGGAAGCTGTTCTTCCTTCCCGAGGACTTTTTATACACTGGAACTGCAAAGTCCAGTTCTAAAAACAGCATTGTTTGGGTTTGCTTTATTATTTTTATTCCATAACATTCAGGCAACTACATATTTTTCAAATGTTTGGGATACTAATGAGCCCTGAGTTTGATGCAGGAATTCTCTTTCTTCCTGAACCTTGTCAGAAATATTTGGTCTAAACTGGGTTAGTTTAAGGCAATGTATTGTGGATTTGTTTGTTTTTCTTGCAGAAGACTTAACAAAATTGGCATTTGTTTTAGAAACAAAGGAAGGACTCTCTTGCCAGGTTCCCGTGGTCTGTTTTTTTTAGGTACTAATTGTGAGAGGGGGAGGCCAGGATTTTGAGAAGGTTCGGGTTTCAGTAGGAAATCTTTCTTGATGTTGGTAGAATTATTTGACTATTAATAACATATTAATTGTAGACAGAACATATGGGAAGAAAAGCTGCGGTTCAGTCCTGGTGTTCAGGTCATATTTAATCTGCCTGTTTAATGGGAAGCCTGGAATGTCTCTTTATATCCACACAGGCTGGAATTGATGTCATGCCATTTTTGAGTGGTTTTGCATCTAAGGATAGCACAGCATGCCGACTTTAATGAGACAAGTGATAATCAGGCCTGAGAAAACTAGTCAATTTTAGCCAGCAGCAGGAGGGGATTCTTAAGTTAGCAAGCTGAATGGAAACTTCAGGAATTTGATTAATGGGAATGAATCGGCAATAGTCAATGAATTGCTGCCTGTGGAAGAATCAGCGAGTGGTTGTACCTATGTGCAGGTTTTGCTGCTGAAACACTGAGCTGCAGCTCCTCAAGCTTCAAATCCTGAGCATCAGGGAGACTCTGGCCAGTGGGATGGCTTTGTCTGGGCTCGGTTTGGGGTCTCTGAGCAGAGCGAACAGAAAAGGTGGACAACATAAAAGGGAGGGGAAAAGTAGGCTAACAGAGGCAGTTCGCTGTAGATTTTCTCTGATGGCAGTGAGGCAGCAGCTGGAAGAGAAGTAAATCGTGCTCAAAGCATTTGGTAAATGCTTCACTAAAGAACTGGAGGGTTTGCTGGGGTCTGTCTCTGATGGGATGTTGTTTGTTATTTATTACAGGTAAAATTCTTCAATTTCAAGGAAATGGTTTTAGCAACACACACTCACAGGGCTCTTGCGTGGTATATACATTAAATCCATTGCTCAGCTCCTATTCCTCAGACTTCCTGGAGATGTGGCTTGTTGTGGGGAGAACCAGGACGCGGGGAAGCAGCCCGGTGATGCAGGCTTTGTGTTCTTGCTCCGAGTCTACAGCCAGAATTCACAGAAACTGGGCCCCACTGGCAGTGTTACGGCTTCTCTTATTACAGTTGAAATCATTCCTAGTACTTAAGCTTGTGGGGGATAAGGATCATTAAGGAAGTTTAAGAAAGGGCAAGAGCTGAGAGAAGCCATTAAAAGAGGAGGAGAGTCTGGAAAGGGGAGAAGTTTTGCTGGTTGGTCGCAGTCCAAAACCTCTCTTTGAGAAGTTACCTTTCTGCCCTCACGCTTGAACTGGGATTCTTCTTGGACTCAGGTGTTGTACCAGAAGGAAGAGGGAAAAAAGGGATTGTTTGCCAGCAGTGGTAAAGGTCAGTTGTCCTTTTGTCTTCCCGCTTTGTTTCACTCGGCTGTTGGCCAAGGCCGGTGGCTTGGCAGGGCTGGATACAGTGCTTTAAGTGCTGCCTGACTCAGCAGTATGTAATGTATGTGACATCCGGAATTGGGTCTTTTTTAATAATTTTATTTCGATATAAAACCCAGACATGTTATTTGGAGTGCTCAGGGTTCCAGCAGTCTGTGTTGTGATTTGTTAGCTTAATGTAATACTGTACTTGGGGTTTGAGTCTAGAAATACATGGCAAAAAATACAGTTGTTTTGGCAGAAAGGAGTGAATCAGGAATGTCCTGCAGAATGTGCTCTAAGGTGCTGTGAGAAGGTAGCCAGGTAAATGAGAGGTCATGTAAGATGTAATCCACTTTTCCCAGTTCTGGCTGATCCTTTCATTGAGCTGATTGCTGAGTAGGTTGTTAGTCCAACCCAAATTATTAAATTGTACTAATTTATTTCCCTTTATAATGATCTCTATTTTAAACAGTTCTAGCTTATAAAACAAGCTGAATTTTGTTGTCCATTTTTTTAAATCTATGTTCGTGGTTGAATCCCTGGTACTCTCCTTGTGCCAGTGAAGGCAAAGATGTAGTTGAACAAGCTCTACTCATGAATCTTTCCAGAAATGTGAAATACAGGTATTGCACAACTCCTGCATTTTATATTTACCATGATGACTTTATTGGTATATTTACTAACTTTTAAACCGTGAGAGCAATTTGTCTTGGAGAACCAAATTTCCCTTCTTACTCTGAACAAGCTATGCTTATTCTACATGTATATGTAACTGCAAACTGGAATTATTTTAATACTTTAAAAGGTTCCCAAGTCCTCCTGTCTTCCTGGGTCCATACCCTTTTATAGCCACTACTGAATGGGGTAGTAACTTTTCTCCTCCTCAGACTCTTGCTTGTGGAGTATTGGAGACTCTGTTAATTTTTCGGGTAGTTGAATCCTGTCTGGGCTGCTGTCCCACACTGATGTGTTGGTCTAGGGTAACATACGTGTTCTGCAAACGTTTCCTGTGGCATTAGTCTCGAGGTAAACAGCACACCAGTAAAATCCTGTTTTCAATCCCAGTTGCCAGCAATGGGAAAGGTTTGTAGAGCTATAGTTACAAATATCATGCTGTAGAATAAGTGTGAATGTGTCTTCTCTGGTGCACAGAAATGAACTTGGAAATGCCTTCGTTAAGTGATCAACTTGGAACTGTTCTTAGAAATGCGAAATGGATGTGTGTGCAGCAAGGTAGTTTCTCAGAAGAATATCTCAGTGTGCTGAACACTGTGCACCAGGCTCAGGGAGTTTGGGTTAAGCTCTCTTCAGTTTTCCAGCCTTTGTCTCCCAGAGTCTCCAGTATACACAAACTTTAATCTTATTTACTGAAGTATTAATGTGTGACACTGTGGCACGTACAGATTATTGTTTCATCCTGGTGATTTTCTGGCTGATTCGCTGCAGTGTAATACCCATTGATGCCCGTTTATAACAGCCTTTGCTTAAATAGCCGAGGCACTCGCAGACCAGGAGTTAATCCTGTTCTCAGTGCTGGGTTCTGGAAATACTGGTCAGATGCTGTCAGTGGATGGCCTCATCCCCCTGGGACAGGAGTGAACCAGTACAGCTGGAATAGATGACACATGCAAAAAAAAAAAAAAAAAAAAAAAAAAAAAAAAAAGAGTAATTTCAGCTCATTGTCTTGGCCCTCACTCTGGAGCAGCTCATTTTGGGTATCTGTGGGAAAAAATGAAATGCAAAATCTGCACTTTCTTTGCCTGTTTATGAGCGTGAGACAAATTGAGACCGTGGCATTGCCGGTCACCTGCAAAGGGATGTCAGCAGAGGGTGATCTGCAGAGTGTGCTCCATCGAGGTGTTGGAGCTCTTTGGGTGCTTAATTAAAAGCAAACTGGGAGACTGGGTGTGCAGCTCTTGGTGCCTTCGGGCAGGAGAACCCGACGTGCGGGTTGTGCCCCGTGCGTAACCAGCCCAACACCTCAGTAGGTACTGAAGGGGTGAGTAATTGTTCCTCCAGAAGTGGCGTGTTGAGCTGGGAAGACAATTTAGCACAATTACTGTGTGTCTCCTAGAGATTGTCCTTCCTACCTCACCTTCACTCCAAACGTGGTGATGTGCCCATCCCTCCTGCATTCTGACCTGAGTCAGCTCACACTAACCTCTGCCATGACATTTTCTGCTGGAATTCCATCCCTGGTTGAAACTCTGTCTCCTTGTGTTCAAGCTGTGCCCTGTAGTGCTTGACCTAGAACTGCATATACCATGACAAAAGATTTTCCTTTTGCTACCTGTGGCCTGTCTTGCCAGGCGTATCACCCATCTGCCTCACCAGTCCCAGAGGTGAATTTGGCAGGAGCAGGGATGTGCAACTGCGGCTTCCCAGGCTCTTCCTCAGGCAGAGGTAATGCTGGTAAGCACCTGGAGTTGGACTTTGGAATGGAGATGGTAGAGATGACGTCAGGTTTGCATGTTGCTCGTGTGTGAGACACGGTTTAGATTCCAGGACACGATGTTACTTACCCAGGATATCATGTAGAGTTTTATAATAGTGGTGCCTTAAATCAATAATCACCACAATTGTGTGGATTTCTGGAGGAAATTGGACTCTTCAGAAGTCATCTTGACATCTTGTGTGGAGAGCATTTTTGTACCAGCCAACTGCTACCTTAATATAGCCTCTGCCAGTTGGTCACCGTGCAACCTCCGTATTCCAGTTGTACCTACAAATATGCTAAATCTTCTTAGAAAATTACAATCCTGAGGCACTTTGCAAATTAATATCCAACGAACTGCTCGTATTTTGTGGGGGAGATGCAGTATCATACACAACTTCCTCTTTTTATCAAATACCTCAATTTTTTGAGAGTGCAAAGGCAAAACTACTGGTGGGGAAGGATTTCTAAAATAATGATCACATCTTTCTTGAATTCAGTTCACTACTGCTGTAATTTAGTAAAGAAACTGAGTTTCATATTGGATTATACAGTAAGACATTCTTTGTACTGTTTGTAATATGTTTGTACAGTTACTGTGTGTCAGAAAACAGCTGGAGATCATCAAATTTCTGCACCACGGTCACAGAAGATTTAATATGAGACTTGGGAGCAGCAGGGCACCATTTACTCTTGTGTTGCTTCATTCAGATACTACTTATATCTGGTTGCTTTTATTTGTGTAGCTAAGTTTAAAGTTAGCAAAGTACTGCTCAGGATGTGAGTTTTAAAAGAGAAATGAGAGCACAAAAGAGTAATTTGTCTCAAAATACTGCCTGGGAAACTTGGAAACACACTGTAGCGTCAGGGAAGAGCAAATAATGGAGTATCAGTGAAGGTTGAAGTAAGCAAATAATGAAAGTGGCTTGTTTTTTGGTGTTTTTGTGTTTTTTGGTTTGGTTTTATTTTGAAGATCAGATTTCTGATGCTTTGGGTTTTGGTATCAAGAAAACTGGGAAAGGTCTTGTCCATATCCAAAAGGATCTGTTGTGGTCTGGCTGCATTGGGGATTTTGGTCTTAAGAGAAGTTTGAGGGTATTTAATGTGTGTTGCTGTCTCTAAATATTTGCATCCCTGCTTCTCCTGGCAGTACTCATGGAGAAGAGGGGTTGAAATGTAGATGACCTCTTTGTTCACGAGTGGGCAGTAGCTTGGCTGCATCTCGCTGCTGAGAGGGGTGTGAAAACGGGATGTCTGTGGCTAGAAATTCTGTGAAATTTTTAGAAAATGAGGTTTTAGTCTTGGATGAGGATCCTGCAGCCATTACACAGCTCCTTTCCAGCTGTGTGAATTGAGTATGATGAGAGAGGACTTCAGTGGCTCTCCTCTTTCCCAGCTGAATGTTTGGGAAGGACATGGCTGCTTAGGGGGTATGTGCACCTGGCCTTGCTTTGGACTTCAACCCCTTGGGAGCTTTCCAAGCCCTGCATGGTGTTTCTATGCCTTCCCCTGCTATCACAACCTACTTTGAGAGCACCAGTGTGAAGTTTTGGGGTCTTCTGTGAATTTTGTTGCCAAGCTTCAGCAGGTCCACTCTGCTCTGCCCTGAGCCGAGAGACTGGAATCTGTGACAGGGAAGAGCAGCTGATGTGGTTTATTTTTGTTGTCATGGCTTGGAGAACCTGCTTGTCTGGTGTGATCGTGTGTAGGGATGTGGTAATAGGGTCTGGTACGACTCCGGGTGGACAGGGAGCTGTGCCAGGATTGTCCTGTCAGAGCACATCCAGTGCTGCTGGCCTCATGGTGGACCATCACCAGGAGCCTCTCAGGGGTGTTTGGGTGGGGAATGGGGCAGAAGGTGCCACTGGACTTTAGCAGGCTGTGCTGGAGCTGCTGCTGTGCCTAAGTCCTTGTAATTGATCCAGTGACACCTTTAAGAGATGAGAACACATTGTTTGGTTGTGGAGGAGGTTGATGTTCCAGTGGATGCAGTGTCAGGAAAGGGTTGTGGGATCTGTCCCATCACATACAGACGAGGTGTGTGTATGGATACAGCTGTAAGGTGTTAAACTCTACATTTTATTTACGATTACTGTAGCTTTTCATTTGGTCTGATGGTGTAAATGCATTACAGTATCTTTTAAACCAGCACACCAGTCCAGAGGCACACTGTCCATCGCTGTGTACCTGCCTGTCTTTTCCTCCTCCTTTTTTTTTTTTTTCCTAAATTTTCTCTTACCTTTCTGAAGCAGTAACTTCCTAAAGACATCAGCAAAGGCTCTGAATAAAACGGTGCTGAAAATGTGGATGTGCTGCATGCACACGTGGGGATTTGTTGTGCAAGGATGCAGTCTGGGCATGTTAACTTTAAAAAAAAAGAAAAAAAGACTTGTAGACTTGATAGTTTCATGTCTGATTTCAGTTTGCATATTGATTTCAGTTTCATATTACCTGGCTGTTGTTTTCTCTGTTTTGGTTTTTTTTTTTTTTGTGGGTTACTTTGGCTACTGGGGCCTTTGATGGTTTGTTTTGCTTGTTGAATTTCTGTTAATCTTGTGTTATGTACAAATTGCTCCCCAGTTAATTGTGTTGTCCCCATATGAAAGTGATGCACTTGTAGGTATAATTAGATTTTTTTTATTTTATTTTTAATAAAGAACTCTGCATCATGATTCTCTTAAAACATGGAGGACATTAGAATATAAACCAGTAGAAGAAAAACAGTCTTATCTGAGAACAGGCATTTGAAAGGCAATTATCAATTAGTGATCGCAAACTTGGTATCCAGAATAGTTTTTGGATACTGGATATATGTGAAGGAGTATGAAATTTCACTATGCAGTTAAACATTTTCTTATCTTACTAAAATTAATTGAAATATTAACACTGTGTATACATGACAAGATTCCTTCTGGGTGCTAGAATTCCTTACAAATTTGTCTTTAATCGGAGGGGAAAACTTTACTTAAAACAAGGATTAAACCAGCAGGTGAATTGGCTGCAGTCAGAAGTTGGCTGTGGGAAAAGAGGGAGGTGGGAGCTGTCTTTGTTGGGCAGGGATTTGGGCAGGGATTTGGGCAGGGGTTTGGGCAGGGTTCTTCCAAGATTGGGAGCCAGGTAGTGCCGACACAGAGTACATCGCTGGTGTGTAGAGGGGGAAGGGAGAGGGATGGTGATAAGTGTGGTCAGTGACCCAAGTGAGGATATTGTAGGAGCTTCTGGGGTCCTTCAGGCTTGGCCTGTTCTCTCATTGTACCCTGTAATAAAATACACTTCCTAAAAGAATCACAAAATCATGAAGGTTGGGAAAGACCTCCAAGATCGAGTCCAACCTGTGCCGAATCCCTGCCTTGTCAAGTAGGCCAGAGCACTGAGTGCCATGTCCAGTTGTTCTTTGAATGCTTCTAGGAATGGGACTCCACCACCTCCTTGGGCAGCCCCTTCCAGTGCCTTCCTTTCTGTGAAGAAATTCTTTCTGACTTGTTTGTGGTGGCAGATGATGAAGCAGAACTTGCACCAAACAGAAACCGAAATGTCCATGACCCTGTGGGGTAGCTAGGTGGAGATCACACTTGCTGGTGTGTTGGTGGTGAGATCTGTGTGTGTAGGTGCTGGGGCTCATAGCTAGATGTTCATGTTGGAGCCCATCAAACCAAGCCTGGCCAAGCTGCCGACGCAGCAGGTCCTGGACAGATGTGTCACCTCTCCATAACACAAGTGAGACTCAAATACAGAGGGCAACTGGTTATGTAAGAGATAGGGCTGTACCTTGTGTGTTCAAAGGGAAACTAAAAGTGAGTAGAGCAGATGGTGCTATCAGGACTGGGTTTTTTGCAGATTTAGGGCCCTCTGTGGTTGTGCAGCCCTTCCCTGGCACAGAGGGGCTGTGGCCCTGCGGGAAGTGATGGACACACTTGGCTAGGGCACGGACTGGGGAATGACCAGGTGAGAGGAGGAGGCTGAGGGGAGGGGTGCCTGCTCAAAACCAGAAGATAAAGACATTTTGGTGGTAAGAGATGGAGATAAAGACTGTCCTGAGTCATATCTGGCAGCAGGGAGATGGTTTAAAATGGCCTAAAGAAATTAGCTGGTTTTTACTGTAAGCACCGTCAGAAACAGATCCATCTCTGTGAAAGGGTTTTTTCATGCAAGAAAGAGTGCATGAAACTGTTGTCAGATATCAGCTTTAAAATTCACACTTTAAAATGTTTTAAGATCTTAATAAGGAAACTCCAAAGAGATACAAATTATTTTTAGTATGCTGTTTTCATTTTCATTTACTTATTTCTGTGATCATCTCTGGTTAGATGATCTCATCTCTGGATTCCAGCAGAAAACAACTGTGATGAGACTGAAGGTTCACACCACTTCTTAATGCTTCGATTTCTGTAAAAGAAATGTCTAATGTACTGTATTTTCATTCAGCTCAGTAGGATTAGATCTTACTAATATGCTGAATTACTGTATTGAAGAGATACTTGCTATGAAGAGTGGTTGAAAAGGAAACAAAATTTAAAAAAAAAAAAAACACACACAAAAAAACCCACAAACAAACAAAAAAAAACCAAACAAAAAACCCAGTAAAAGGTTGTAAGTTAATACTTGTATGAAAATAAATTAAGCAAATTGTTTTCACTACCTTACTGGGATTTCCAAACATAGATTAAAATCAGTTTGCAGAGAATGATCTTACATCTTTGCCTTTTGATTTATAAATTATGTAATCCCTTTTGGGGTAAGGGGAGACTTGTAATGATTTTTGGGTTATTTGTTTTGACTAGATGATAATAAGCTTCAGGTTTAAAAGAAAACAACATTAAATTTACGCTCTCTTGTTTGAAGCAGCACAAAGCATGAACATGTTGGTGGATCACAAATACATTCTCCCTCACTGCTGAAATAGAGCTGCTTCTTTAATCCGTATTTCAGCAAAAGCCTTTTCTCTGACCTACTTTGTCCCAGCCCAGACTTCTGAGAGGTCGTTTGGCCACACTGGCTGTGGGGGAGGTTATCTGGTGTAGGATCAGAGTCTTGCTCTCATTTGAGGTCCATTGGTTTCATTTTTATGTCACTTTATGAATTCTGCCCTTTCTGACCACGTATTTGTGCTGAGCCCCACACATCTGTCATTTTCTGAGCTGCCAAGGAAGCTCCTCTGACACCTTCTTTTTTAACAAAACCCATCTGACAAGTTCTGTGCTGAATTAGTTTCCATAGCTGAAGAAAAGTCTCTTGTCACGCGGTACCAGGTGATTTGCAAGTTTCGTGCATGATTTAATAAAAATGAAATTTAGTGCTCAAACTCCTTTTTATAAAGTGTGTTGTAAACTCCTGCATGCTTGGAGCTCTCTTTTTTGAGTAGCAGAGCATTCCTTTTTCAGTTGCTATTGAAGGGAGCAGTTAATACTAGGATGCCTGCACGGCGACATCCTGAGTCATCGAGATATTTGACAGCTACTTTCCAACCAGAGCAACTGGTTTGACAAATGAGCCTGGACTTATTTTATCACTTTAGAGATACATTTTTAAAGACTCTTTTAACACGTTAAGGGTTGGGACAGCTGATCTTTTATTAAATAACAATCAAGAGGTTGCTAAGTCCATTTATTTTCGTGGCTTAGCTTGTTCCGTGTTGCAGATCAAAGCTCCGGTTCAGTTGCACACCATACCAGTGGGGAGGAGGAAGTGACTGGGTTTCTATTCCTGGCTGACCCCAGCCCTGCAACCGAGGAAGAGCTTTAAAGGAAATGCAACATTCAGCTCTTTGAATCTTTTCAAGCATTCAGAAGTGCTACCAGCACTGGCTTCCTGCATGCAGCATTTCAAGGCGTGGACCTCTTAAAACTGCTGTCCTGTTTTCAAAATGAAATGGAGGGACCAAGGGAAGCCCTGAAACTTCACGCAAATAGCAAAATCGCAGTTGCAAATTTCATCAAAAACATACAAAACATTCTATTTTTATGCAGCAAACAACTCTGCAAACTATCTGGGGTGGGAAGATGAGTGGACAAGGAATACCTGGAGTCTGGTGGGGCTGCTGACACGTGGTCTGGGGTCCTTCAGTGTGGGCTGGGGGATGTCTGCATGGGGTCTGTGCAGTGTTAGGGATCAGCAGCCCTGAAGGACCTGCCAACCTGCGGAGATGTCCTCTCCAATGAACCAGCCACCATGGTGGGGCTACTGGGAGACCTGAAGTTCCACAGGAGCTGGAGTGCTGTGGGTTAGTGAGCCTGACTGCAGCCCTTGGCAGAGGGTAGGTTGTAAACCTGTAAGGTCACTGAGCACGTGGAGTCTCTTGCGAAAGCCATCCTTGCTCCTGGAAGGAAAACACCCCCTCATCCGATGTCCTGGGTCACTGTGAGGCTGTTGGTGAGCTGTAAATCTAATCAAGCTGAAGAGATTTGAATTATTTTTTTTTCCTTTGAGACTTTGACCTGCTTCCTTGCCAGAGGCCACTTAAAAAGAAAGAACCCAACAACCTGCCCCCCTAAGTTGTCATGGAACTGGAAGAGCACTTCTTTTGTTGTCCGGAGAGCAGAGGAGAGAGTCGGAAGCGAAGGGCAGGATTTAGTGGTGCCTTTTCAGGATAGGAGTCACCTCCTGGTTCCCTGTGGGTCAGTGCTGTGCCAGGGCCTGGAAAGGGAGTGTGTGGAGAGGTGTCTGGGTTAGCTGATACTGAGCTGTTTTGGGTAGTGAGTGCCAGGTTAGAAAGCTCTGAAAGCACCGTGAGCATGGTCAAGCAGAGGGGGAACTCCAGCTGGAAAATGTAAGGCTGTGAGCCTGGGGATTATTATCTATGAGTTGCTTGCACAATATACAGCTTGGAGCTGACATCTGGGACATGAGAATGGGTTGTGGGTTGTCACTAATGATTTGGAAACCCTTAGCTCTGTGTGCAGGAGCAGCCCAAAAAGACAAGGGGTCTTATTACCAAAAAGAGTGAAGGGAACAACCCATGGCTGTATTCCATGAGCCTTGCTGTGTCCCAGCACTGCCCCTTCCATGCTGCCTGGGCCTGAGAAGGGTGTCAGTAAGTTCTTAGTTTGCTACCAGAACACTTTTTCTGATGTGTTGATCTCCAGTGCTTAAGAAATTGTTCCCAAATGTCACCAAGATAAACGGCCAAAACGGAGGGGAGAGAGTGGGGAGTCTGGGGTGGTTGTGATGATGTCTTCCTGCACAACATTTTTTCCTTTCCTCATTTTTAATATGTGTATGTGCATTCCCCCAACCCCAGGTGTTACATTCCATACTTCATTTTGTCTTTAAAATTGCAAATAAATCAAGGTGATTATGGGAAGCAGACTCTTCCAGCTGCTGCCTGGGGAAATTCCTATGGGTTTGAAAGCCATCCTTCACTTTTTTCATGCTGTAGTCATCGTTCCAGAGACATCTAGGAAATTAAAATCTTCTATTATAAAGATGGGTTACTCTGTCATACATATTATTGTCAGTAGTTTTCCTGACTGCCCCATCATCCCCACACACTTTGGATTGCTGTACCAGCACTGAGAAAATGTTGTTTTACCTCCTGTGCTCCTGCTGTGGATCTGCCACCAAAAGCAGCCAGACTACAGTTTGACAAAAATCAAAATTCTTCTCACTCGAAGTCTCTGCTTTCTCTCCAGCTTAACTGGAATAAATTTTTAGTGAATAGAGCAAATATGTTTTGTAGGATTCATATAAATTTTTAATTTAAATGTAATCTTAGGAAGTATTTTCCCCAAATGCAGCATACATTGTCCTTCAAGGAAAATGGGATATTGACCATGTTTTAGCAATTCCAGTAGCTTATTTTTCTGACAGCAAAGGATGGAACTCAGTGCTTTCGTATCTCTAACCAGTCTTTCCTGGGGAAGGTGATTGTTTGTTTTTCCTCTGATATTAAAGTGCTCTGGTACTTCCAAACCCCTCATTTCGAGGGTGCATTAATCCAGGGGGTTTCCAAGGTGGGAAAATCGGCTGTTAGGAAGGATCCTGATCCCTGCTTTGGGTGTGCAGTTGTGTATGCTCGGAACATGCTCTGGTTGGGTCTGGAGCTGCAGCCAGTACTCTTGGGACGATCTGTGGGATCCCACCAGCTGATCCAAGAGGGCTGACCAGGTCCCTTTTCAAACATTCTCCCTGTGTGCAGTACATTGTGTTACTGCTGTACATTTCCCATGATGATGAATCTGTAACAGTTTTCCCAGAATTGTAGTTTTAGTGAATAAATCTGTTCTTGATGCTGGAGCAGGGAATGGTGTTGGGAATCCTTGGTGTACTTCTGGCCTGAGGGTTTTTCTAATTCTTTCCAATAGAAAGTCATCATGCAGATACTGCAGAGTATTAATTGCTTGGACTTACCCTTGCATAACATGTGAGAATTAAGAGTAATACAAACAAGCTGAAGACTAGACACTGCATTGGTAGAGGTTACTGTTAAAATGGGAATTATTGGCTGGTCCAGCCTGTACTTTGAAGACTTTTTCATGCCTGTGAGACCAGACTGGGAGCAGCCAATGGCCCTGTCCTCCCTGGCTGTTGCTCTTGCTTCAGGGCATGTTACTTTGCTCTTATTTCTGGAACTCAGTCAAGCAGTGTTTTCAGATAACTTCAAAAGAAGGTGTTTTTTTTTTTGTTTGTTTTTGTTTAAGTCAGTCTTTGGACAGTGGTGTCTTTGCTGGTACATGTCACAGTTTGTCCACAGAAGTGGGATAGCAAAGCTGTGTGACTGCATGTTGGGGTGGTTTCTTGAGGAGGAGCTCTTTTACCATTCTCACTGTCCTGCGCTACCCAAGGTCCTCCTTCTCACAGCTCTGTCTCTTGGCCTGAGCATTTGAATTTCTTTTGACCCTCCAACAGTACAGGTTCACGTTGGTTTGTCATTGTTATTTGCCATTAGTGGAAGAATTGGGAAATGTTATTACTTTCCCCTTTCTGCAAGTGACTGAGTAGTCACCTGCCTTTATTAATGCCTTCAGGACATCTCACTCACCAAATGGTGATGTTTGGTGCAGAGTGCTGTAGATGTTACCATCCCCAACCTCAAAAATTGAAGTCAAATATTTGATCATAATTTTGTAGCACTCTTAACACATTCACCTTTTATTTTGGATCCCTGAGTTAGTCAAATCTCTAGGTTCCTTTTTTATTATTAGTGGCACAGGGAAGACAGAATCGTTGTGTTGGAAGGGACCTTAAAGCTTATGTTGTTCAACCCTGCCATGGGCAGGAACACCTTCCACTATCCCAGGTTGCTCCAAGCCCTGTCCAACCTGGCCTTGAACACTTCCAGGGATGGGGCAGCCGCAGCTGCTTGGGGCAACCTGTGCCAGGGCCTCCTCACCCTCCCAGTGAAGAACTTCTTCCTAATATCCCATCTAACCCTGCCCTCTGTCAGTTTGAAGCCTTTCCCTCCTGTCCTGTCATTCCATGCCCACATTAATAAGGGAAAGGTTCCACATAACCTTTTTCCAATCCAAATTTCAGCTTTCAGGCCAGTCAGTCTGGATTGTGCAATTGCCTGTGATAAATAAGAAATGTCTAGGTTTGCATTTGACAGGACAGGTGTGTTGGAATTGACTTGCTGAAGCCTTTTCACCAGTAAAAGCTCCTTTTTCCCATCCTGATGATGCTTGTTTCCATTACAGCGCTAGCTGTGATTGTATCACTTACTATATGTAGGTAAACTGTAAGTTCTTTATAAAGCTTCTGTTTAATTAGATCAGAAGGCACATATAGAAGGGACATATTGAATATTTTTTAGAGAAGTAACGTGCCAATATTGTCTCAGTGTAGACATGCAAACACAAGACAAACACTTCCAGTTACGGGGGTGAAGACTGTTGGTCAGTCCCAGCCTGTGAGACAAGATTAGAGTGTCTGAGTATGAGAGATGGTCGAGGATCAAGTCTTTTTATTAACAAACTTCGATTTTTCTAACTGTCCATCTAAAGCAAGAGATCTCAGCTGCTATCACCTGCCAGCTCCTTATCACCTCTCCTGCAGCCTGGTCCCGGCTGGAATCACAGGAGTGCGATTAGCACTTGCTGATGGACATGGCAGACGTGCAAATCCCACCCAGCTGCTCTGGGCATGAGGGACTGTGCGAGGATCAAACACCTTCTCACTGTCTCTGAACAGCCGCGATGCCTTTTAGGCCTATTAACAGAATATCCCTGTGCTGGCAGTGGTCTTGGAGTCTGTGGTGGTTTTGTGCAGTACCTGTGTTTGCCTCTGCTTACCAGGGTGGGGATGCTGGTGACAGCAGCCTCTGCAGTTGGTCACCATGGACCTTCCACAGCTACTTCTCCCAAAAGAGCCCTTGGACATCCCTCAGTGCCTGGGGGCAGTGAGAGACACAGGCCCCAGAGCTTTGTCCACTTTTTATAAGAGTAGGAGCAAGGAAGAGCTGCTTGGAAAAGCCACTGCTTCCTGGTTTGGGAAGGACAGAGGCACATCCCAAAGCCATCCCGAGGCTCCAGCTCCTGTTGGTATGTGGCAGGTGCCATCTGGTGAAGCTGGGACCTGAGCACCAGGACTGCAGCTCCCAAACTTGGTGTGAACTAAAACTGCCTTGACAGAGTTCTTTGCACAGTGAAGACTTGGCTTTCTGCTCCTGGAGTATTCATACCAGCACCCATCAGTGGGTCTTTTTCTTTTGAATCATAAGAGTAAACTTGGTCTTAAGTAAGGAAGCAGACATCTGTGACATGTGTCTGCTTTAGGTTTGCAAGTTCTGTGTACTTGTGCTTGCTTGAGTAGCACAGAGCTATGAAAGCTGTGGTTTTTAATGAGGGACATGTGCATAGCAGCCTTATTTCTCTATATTAATACAATTCCTGCTTGTATCTAAATGCTTTTGCACACTTGATACAAAACAGTTTTAATTTAACCAATTCAGAAGTGAATGCGGTAGCCATCAGCAGTAAATACTTTTATCATTTTCTTCTTTGTTCTTCCTCTCTGAACAGAAAACTTGGTTCTTTTTAGGATTCATGGGTGCTCTCTGGAGTTATCAGTGGTTAGACAACAAGTAAACACGTACTGTACGCAGGCTGGTGGCCAGCTGGCCCTGTCCCCCTGCAGCTCGGGACTTGCTCTCAGCCCTAAAAAATGCCTGTTTGCTTGGTCATTTCCTTTCCTTTCAAATATAAAAAATAAAACTTTTTTTTCCTCCCATGAAGTTGCTTTCCTGGCCTACATGCTGAAATCACGGGAAGAGCCACTTAGATGTTGGGGCTTGGGCAATCTGGAAGGAAGCTTTTGAGTTTGCTTAGAAGACTTCAAGAAACAGTTGTGCAAATGTCAGGCTGCGATGTGACCGGGATTGATCTTTTCTTTGTGGAGCTGTTTAACACTGATTTTTCTCTCCCTAGTTGAGACCTGCATTATTTGTGGGAGGAGTTGGGGCACAGGCAGCCCTCAATGGCCAGTCCTCAGCCCCTTGGCCGCTTGGGCACAGCTCCTGGCCACAGGCCATGCATGCCCTGAGACTGTGCATGGAAAATTACCTTTCACAAGAGTTTGTTCTGCATGTTTTGAACTACGGGCTGGGGAAGGGAGCTCAGAATGTTGCAGGAAACACTCTGGTAATATGAAGTTACCAGGACACACCTGGCCACAGCAACCTGGCATTTTGTACCACTGTGGCTACTTTTCTTCCATTTATTTCCATTTGAATAATCAAATTTCTGTAATGTTGAGTTGAAAGTATCTATTCGGTAAGTTGAAGAATAATTAGACTGATTGCGTGCCTGTAATTGATCTCTCTGCCAGTGTAATTGTACTAAAGATCTGCCAGGAAATTTGGATCTTTTCCTGTATTCCTTTCCTTCCCCCATCAAAACATGCTCACAAACTCCAAAACAAAATCCCTTTTGCTGGGAAAGCCTCGTGCATGGATTGAGTGTCATGGTTGTGGCTCCCTTCTTTGACCAGAGAGGGATTTTTTGAAGGACACCAACACAATATATATGTTATTCCTTCCTGCTCATGAATTCTTCAGCCTGGGATAATTGTATGGGCAGGTTTGGAATGGGCTGACAGGGAAGGTGGTGGAGTCTCCATTCCTAGAGGTGTTCAAGGAAGAACTGGATGTGGCACTCAGTGCTCTGATGTGGTTGACAAGGTGGGGATCAGTCACAGGTTGGACTCCATGATCTCAGAGCTCTTTTCCTACTTCAGTAATTCTGTGATTCTGTTATCTTAATGGCATCCTTTCACCCTGTGTTACATATACCAAGAAATTTATCAGTGAGTGTTAATCTGCTTTTACAAGGAACTTTACAGTTATTGTTTCTTAAACTGTAATCTCTGTTCTTTGCCTCTAGTTTGAGGTTAAAAAGAAATCGGAGGGTGTCTTGGCAACGCAATTGCAACAGCAGCACAGGTACTCTACAGGTACTCTACACAGGGTTAATTTATTTCTTCTAGAGAACCATATTTCCAGCTTAATTTTATCGCTTTCTCTGATCTCTTTAAAAGAAGACTCTCTTTGTCCAAATAATGCTGTTTTGCAATAGCAGTTGCACTTCTGGAAACTGCTGGGCTGGTTTTGCCTCCTTGAGAGTGACAGAGCTGCCTTTGCACCGCAGCAGTCGCTCACACTGTGGCGATGGTGAGGGGGAAATTTTGTGTGTGAACACCTAGATGTGTCTTCTGAGCCTCTTGCAAGGCTTGAGAAAGTCCAAGGAAGTGACCCAATATTCTGTATCTTGGGAAATGAAAGTAGTGGAGATTTTTAGAAGAGTGAAGACTGATAGTAGGAGCCACCTGCTTTTCTAGTTCCCTCCAATAAGTGTGAAGTAAAATGCTTATTTTACACAGGAAGGGTGTGAGAGCTCACCTTTAAGTGTGTGAAAACTTTCTTTTCATAATGTAATTCAGGATTGAATTAAAGGCTGTATTTGAAAAGAGTAATACTTAGTAGAAACTGGTTTTGCATATCTTGAATTATTTTTCTCCATTATTGATTTTCCACTGGGAACACTTAAAAGCATATCAAGTCCATTTCCTGTTTCCACGATCATATTAAGATTACTTGGTGGTTTGTCTAATCTCAAGGCCATGGTTTCTGTAAATGACAGCCCCTGTGATATTTATAAAACTGTTTTTTACTTTGTAGTGTTATTAAAAAAGCTTGAACAGAAAAAGTCAGTCTGAAAGGAATGAATTTGGTTATTTCTGACTTGGCAGTGCTCTCAGTGGGGTAAGGAAGGAGCGGGTGTTGCAGCAGGAGAGCAGTAACAATGGGTTTATTCCATGTCTTGAGAGGTTTGGGGGGAAGAAAACTGAACCTGAATGCACTCATTACTGGCTGCAGTTAAGGCTGTAATTAGTCCTTTGCCAGGCTGTGCCATGTGTGATCCCTGTAGGGCTTCAGGCATCTGAGTGCATTATATTCCTGTAATACACAGAATATTTGGAAAATACATGCCCATATGTGTAGGTGGGCACAGCCACGTGCTGTGTCATGGACTCCCATGGGTGGTCATTAACCTCTGGCAGCCCATTAATGGTGTGCTCCATGTCTCTGGAGCTGGGATTTCTCACATGGTGTTAACATTGAGCTGCGGAATTTGTTTCCTCCTTCATCAAAGTCCTTAAAATATTTCAAGTTATGCTTTTAGAGCTTAAAAACACTACCAGGTCATAGTTTGAGGCTCAACTTAAGCATGAGATTTGGTTGCTCATTTCCTTTCATTTCAAATACAAAAAAACCCTTTCTTTTTTCCTTTCTTCTCAAATTGAATCACTTTCCTGGCCTAAATATTAAAATTAGGGAAAGAGCTCCCCTGATACTGGTGCTTGGACATTCTGAAAGGAAGCTTTTGAGCTTGGCTTAGAAGCCTTCGAGAAACAGACACGCACATCACAGAATCACACAAACACAGTCAGTCACTGTTTGGAAAAGACCTCCGAGGTCATGGAGTCAAACTTGTGTCCAGCCCCAACCTTGTCAACCAGACCAGAGCACTGAGTGCACCTCCAGTCATTCCTTGAACCCCTCCAGGGTTGGGGACTCCACCACCTCCCTGGGCAGCCCCTGCCAATGCCTGACAACCCTTTCCATGAAGAAATTCCTCCTGTTGTCCAACCTGAACCTCCCCTGGCACAGCTTGAGGCTGTTTCCTCTTGTTCTATCCTTGTTCTCTAGGAGCAGAGCCCGACCCCGACTCGTTCCCCACTCCTGTCAGGGAGTTGTAGAGAGCAAGATCACCCTGAGCCCCCTTTTCTCCAGGCTGAACAACCCCAAGTGCCAGATGGGGAAGTGGATGTGCTTGACATTCTTGTTTGTTTTCTTTTTCTTTTTGGTGTGGAGCAGCTTAACACTGGTTTCTCTCCCTAGCTGAATTCAGAAGTGCTTCTTTAACCTTTCTGCTTGTGCATTTCTCAGCCCAGAACAAATTTCTGAGAAAAGAGAAATTCTCCTAATTGTCAGCCCTTATGCAAAACTAAAGGGAAAGTGCCAGATGCTGCAGGATTCATGATTAAAAGTGCAAGAATAAGCAATCCAGGGAAACACTTATGATTGTCTCCTTGGAAAGACCAGCCAGCTTATCTCTGGCATTGGCCTCACCCACAACAGCTACAACTGAGATGAAAAACTACAGCCTTTTACTTGATTTGTTACTCCTTCATGAATTACTGCAGGGGGAAAATTGTTTTAATTTTGACTGTTCCAAGCTTTTTGAAGCACCACACTTCCAAAACAGAGAAAAGTAGCATAAATAGTGGAAATTGACTGAGTTTGTTATTGTTGTGTTATCAGAGACTATTGTTGTATTTCTCTCACGGTGCTTGCTTGGATTTTCTTCCAGAACCAGGCAGTGCTTAGTGTCCACAGCTTTAGAAGCCGCTGGGAAGTCACAATAGGTCAAACCTCGAAGAATCAATTCTTTGGCTGTGAATGCGGAACAGGGGTTAAGAGGAAAATCTATAAGTAGGAAAAGATGTGTTAATGATGATGTTGTTCAGTATCAGGAGTAAGAAAATACAGAATTTAAGACATTTCTTCCTATGAATTTAAGTACAGTTTATATTCAGGCCTTGGTTAATCTTATCTAAATTCAGGTGTGCTGAGATCTCATGTTCAAGAGCATAATTACCCACAGTTTAGTTTGCCCCATGAAGCAACAGGGAGGAGAAACAGGCTAGGATTGTTCTTTGCTCTTCAGTGTCTTTCTGTATTGCCTTTGTAGTACCTCCTTTGGTTCTTAAGTTAGGTGAAATGAATTTGGATGGGAAGTCAGACCCTAAATTTACATGTATTTTTTACATTATATATATTTTATTCTTTCAGTGTGTGAGTTCTTAGTTACTTTTATTTTTCATTTTCTGTGGTGGTGGTTTATTTTTTGATACTCAGTTATATTTTTAAAATTTGTTGCCTGAGACACTGTAGCATTATGACTGTGTCCATCCTGTATGATCCAGATACAGATGCTTTAACTCTTAACCTGGTTTGTCTCTCTCAACCAGGTCCTTTATTGCATTGTCACAAGTAGATTAGGTGGACACATTTTCCCCAGGCGAGGTGAAAAGGAGAAGCCCTGTGAGATGACTCCATTAAAACATTCCTTTTCTTCTGCGAAGGGCAGTGGGATGACTATAAAAACAGAGGGCTCCTTTCTTCCCAGGAAGGGCCAGTGCAGCAGATTCCCATCTCACACCCTGCTGGGTACCACTGATGGCCCTGCACACACAGCCCCAAACCTGGGCCAGGTGAATCGCTCTCCAGACAAAGGTGGAACCTCAGATTTAGGGAGAGCTTTCCCCACGCAAAGAGTTAAGTGTGCAATCAGTGCTGGGTTTGCTTCTGTTGCAAGTGTGTTTATCGATGTGACCTTTGTTTAATGTTTCTCAGATGGAACATGTAAGTGACATTAGAGCAGTTAAAGACATAATCTGATAGAGTTTAGTGCAGCCAGGAAATACTGTGAGGCCCTGATCATACACTTCTTTATTGCACCCCAAAAGTACTACTGGGTTAAGTGCACCTTAGCAGGGGCTGTTGAGAAACTGTGCTGGGAGTGCAGTGCTGGAGAAGCCAGGCTGATCCTGTGTCCTCTGCTTTTGGAGCCCTGTTTCTGTTGACATGCCTGGAATCTCACGTGCTGCTTTGCTCTGAACTGCCATTAACAGTAAGGAAAAATTAACCACTTTCCCATTTCCTAAAGATGTTTTGTTACTGGGTCAGTTCCTCTGAAGCTCCATGAAACATCTCTTATTTGGAGTGAAAAGCTTGTTCCGTGCATATGGTTGCACCTGTACGGGATCTGCACCCTGGGAGTTTCAGCACCGCTTTGGTTTGTTTCTGTGGTGCTTGCTGCTGAAAAAGCTGATTATAAAGCTGGGCCTGAGGAAAAGGAAGTTGTATCACAGTGGGGTCTTCTCAGTAATGTCTGATTGAAATGGTTGGGTTTTTTTCTCCCTTGATTTATGTTAATATTTTTGAAATGTAGGATTGATGGATTGACTGTTCATCTGAGGAGTTGAAGGAATTGGCAGATAAATTTTTATTTTTTCCCTCCCTCTCCTGCATCTTTAGTTTTGCCATATTTTGTCTCTGATATGTTCTTTTCAGGTGCCCATTGCACTGTCTGTGCTTTGAAACCCTTTGTAGCTGCATCTCAAAAAGCTGGTTTTTTGTGTCTTTGTTGTTCGATTTCATCAGTAATATGGGGTAGTAATGCCACACCCGTTCTCTTACAGCCTGGAGCAGAGTTTGTAAACTGAACAGGAATGTGTTTAAACCTTATTGCAACTGTGGATTCAATATACCCTACATGGGGTAAATAGTGACCATTGACCGTAGCTAAAATGTTCTGTTGGGACAGAAATGTGGACCTCTTCCACCATCAAATCTGAGTGACCAAATTGTCAGTGGAGAATAATAGTGGATAATGAGGGGTTGTAAAATATTTGTCACAGCCATCTTCTTTTCTAAGAGTGCAGCTAGTTGTGATGAACACTGGAATTCAGGAAAAGAGTTTTCCAGGAGGGAGGTTTTTAATTCTTTTCTGAAAGATGTTGGAATTCCCACCATTTGACACGTGCAATAGGTGCAGCCCTGAAGACACAGGAGGTGGTGCTCTGAGAGGAGAGGGATGGAGTGAAGGTGGGTGTCTGTGAGTTGAGGATTGTTTGACTATCAGCGCCGTGGGGGTTGTGTGAGAGAGGTAAACAGCCTGTTAATGAGGTCTACAGATGGAGTTTAATTGGGAGGAGTTTCCAGTGCTGCTCAGGAAGAGAAAATACACAGAGGCAGAGATGAACAATGTGGCCAGGAAATGGTGTGAGGTTCAGCAAGGAAGGAATAGAGCTTCCTTCAGCTGACAGGGAGGGGGAGAGGAAGAGAATGGAGGAAAATGGGTGAAATAATGTAAGAAACCCAGCAGAGAGAAAGAAGGCAAGGGCTAGAAGTCTCATGGGGGTAAAAAAAAATCAAACCACAAGAAAACCCAAACCGCGAAGGCGAGAATTGCTTGTAAAGTCCGGGCGGGTGCAACAGGAGGGATGATGTGAAACATTGTTATGGTCTTGAGTGTGTGACATGGTTGCCAAGTGGAAATTAAAGCGGGTAATAACCTACTGTTGTGTGCATGTTATAGCAGAAATTGTATCTGTAATTGCTTAACAGTGTTGACAAAAGTAATTACAGCCCTCTACTAGATAATTCCATAAAGTTGTCTTAAAAGTGCCATGGAAATTACACACGATACACATGTCATGCAGGTCTGTGGTGCTATTCCCTGCTTGGACTTCTGAGAATATTACCCAAGTTTAGGTGGCTGATTTTGTGTCAATAAACTCATGACGTGCTTTGCTTCCTGTTCGTGCAAGGAAGAGTGGTTTCGTATTTGTTCTTTGCATCCCCTGTGTCAGAGGCCAGTTAAAATGAAGTGAAAGTGTTCTGAATGGTGTTAAAAGTGGTTGTAAGAGTTTGGGAAATGTTTTTAGACAGGTTTGCTCTGTTTTAAGCTCTGTCATGTACACACCCAGGTCTGGGTATGAAGGCTAAAATGAAGTGTAAATAATGAAGAAAAACCTGTTGGTAACATTTGAGCGGGGAGACTTTGGCCTTTCCCTCAGGTACCTGGACCATCGCTGTTCTTGTGCTCAGCAACTTTCTGATTTTTAAGTCGCCAGGAACTTTGAATTTGCTCCTCATCTTTTCAGCAGTCGTTCCTGTTCCTTCTCTGAAGTGGTGAAAAAGAATCTTTACCTTTTCAGGTAAATGATGTTCCTGTTCATGACTGAGTGGGGAACATAGTCCACAGGAGTTGGCACTGGACCTCATATTGGTCCTTTGGTGCTGAGAACATCTTGCGGTTGTCTTTGTGACTGAGATCTCAAAATCAGCAGAAGTATTTTTGTCTTCTAGTGAAATACCCAATATATGATGGTTTTACTAGTTTTTGTTTGTTTTTCCTGTTCTTGGTAGCTGTCAGGAAAGCTGATTCCCTCCTCACTGGATTGTCGTAGCAAAGCCTGATCTCCTTCCCCACTGTATTTCTCTCAAAGGCAACTCAAGCTCCTCCTTGGGTCCTTTCTTTATCTGCTCATGAGTTTTCTGAAAATAAGTGGGTATAACATTGAATTTCCCTCACAGGGGATCAAAGCCTACTGAAAACACACCTGAAATTTGGATAAAATGGAGTGGAAAAACAATGAGTCAAATAGAAAACAACAAGAATGCACCTTCACTATTCCCATTGGTAAATGCAAAGCGTCTGAGTCCATTTAAGGTCACATCCAAGTGAAACACACCTGTGTTTTTAAAACATAAACCAGTAGTATTTATGGGCATCTCTTCTCCAAAAGAGAGCTCTGTCTTTAGTACCTGAACAGTAGCTTCTAGGGTTTATGTTTTTTCATTTCCAGTTTTAGGCTGAGCATTGGCTGAAGCGAATGACCAGTGTGCACAGTGAGAATCCAAAATTTCAGAAATATGTCCTGTTAAAAATACAATCCTCGTTCACCAATTGATTTGTTTTGGAGGGGAAGAGATTTGCTTCTCCTTCCTACAGGCATTGGGAACGTAACAGACATTTTTTACTGTGAGGTAGGTTTTGGTTTTTTAGCTGTCTCTGCTGAAAGCAAATGTCATTTAAGGAGAGTATTTTTCTTGCTTAAGAACGTTGTTTAAACTCTGTTTTGCCTCCTTTCTTTTTGGTTCACTGGTATTTTTTGAGCTTCTGGACTCCTGTCCAAAGTTTAAAGAACAATAACCAGTTAAATGTAAAATAATGTCAATTGAACCAACCTATGACTCAACAGTCAACCAAGTCATCCTGGACCTGCACCAAATGGCCTGAGGCCAAAACCTAAAATTGGCACGCATCCCTGTCCCTCTTATCCATAGATTTCCACTGAAGCAGAGCCCAGGGTGCAACACATTGGTTAATATTCCATAATAAACTGCTCCACGTGTAAATGTATGCTTCTCATTGACAGAAATGGTGAGGGCACGTTGTGCAAGGCTCGGACAGACAAGGAAACAGGGTTTGTGCACCAAGGAATAATTCACCAGCTTCAGTTTCTTCATTATCAGTTCCCCTCTGAGCAGAGCTTCCTGGAAGGTCTGTAGAGGAATTAAGGAAGGAACATTCCTTTCTGCTTCTTTTGCTTTCTCTTCATCTTTCCCTTCTGCTCTTCTTCCTCCTCCTCAGAGTTAAGGTTTTATTTCTACTCTTTTATTTATGTTTATGGAGTTTTATTGCTTTCAATTTCTTTCTTTATATTTCTTCTAATTTTTTTATTGTTATTGTAAAGAAGAACTTAGCCCTGCAGTGCTGCTAAAAGCACAAACTGGTAAGTCTGTGTGTACACAGTCATAAAAATCCATGTCTGGCCCTCTGTTGGAGAGTTCAGCAGAAGAGTGTCAATTTTATGGTGGTTTTTTTTTCAGAATAGGAGGAATTAACTTTCTAATTATCAGTCTAATTTATTTATAGCTTTGTGATTATTTATTTGACTAAGGATGGAAGGACCATCCTGCAGCTTCCAGGCTGTTCAGTCTGGAGAAGAGAAGGTTCCAGGGAGACCTTGGGTCCTTTTCCACTGCCCATAGGGTCTCCAGGAGACCTGGAAAGGGACTTTGGACAAGGGCCTGGAGTGTCAGAACAAAGAGGAAAGGCTTCCCACTGCCAGAGGGCAGGGTTAGATGGGATATTAGGAAGAAATTCTTCCCTGTGAGGGGGGGGAGACCCTGGCACAGGTTGCCCAGAGCAGCTGTGGCTGCCCCATCCCTGGAAGTGTTCAAGGCCAGGTTGGACAGGGCTTGGAGCAACCTGGGACAGTGGAAGGTGACCCTGCCTAAGACAGGAGGTGGAATGAGATGCTCTTTTAAGGTCTCCTCCAACCCAAATCCTTCTATGTTTATGTGATTCTCTTGCAGTTTAGTTTAATCTTTTACTGCCTTTCTTTCAGTACCATTAATATTTTTCCATGTACGTTAGAATCAGCTTTCCAGATGTCTCTCCTCTTTTCCAGCAGCATCATTTTGGCAGCCTCCTCACAGTCCTGTGATTGACACAAGCACTGTACACGGCTCATGCTGAGGTCATTAATGGAATAAGTCCTGTTAAATATTTTAAGTTCAGTTCCTCTGGTACTACATTAATGTGTGTTGGAGTAAGGGGTCAGATCCTTTTCTGATATATGCTGACTGTGTAGGATGAGCCAGAATGCTGTGGCTAGTCTGAACTCATGGGTCTGTTCTAATAACCATGGAATATCTCAGTGCAGGAGTTCTGCTGCTGCTGAATGCAGCGTGTTGGCACGTGGAATTACTGTGTTAAGGGGCCTGTGTTAGGACAGTAAATTTTTGAAGGGTATGTTGGCTCTTTGTTAGTTTGCAAGGTTCAGAAAACTAAGAAACTGCTTCCAAGACAGTGTCACACATGTAAAACACACCTCTGGGGCTGCTGAGATCCAAAACAGAAATCACAGAATCGTTGAGGTTGGCAAAGACTGATCTTCACTTTGTCAGCTGGACCAGAGCACTGAGTGCCACGTCCAGTCATTCCTTGAACACTTCCAGAGATGGGACTCCCCCACCTCCCTGGGCAGCCCCTGCCAATGTCTGACAACCCGTTCCATGAAGAAATTCCTCCTGATGTCCAACCTGAACCTCCTCTGGCACAGTTTCAGGCTGTTTCCTCTTGTCCTGCCCCTTGTTCCCTGGGAGGAGAGCCTGACCCCCACCTGCTCCCCTCTTCTGTCAGGGAGTTGTACAAGAAGGTCCCCCCTGAGCCTCCTTTTCTCTCAGCTGCTCCTCATTCTGCATTCACAGACTGAGAGGTCTGGAGCTGTTTAATGGGATGCACTTAAAATTAGAAAAATCTTAATTCTTCTCAGATTTTTGACTTTATTCTACAGAGTGCATGAAACTTCCAGCCATCTCAGTTGGGATGCACCTCAGTCTGTGAGCACTGTGTGTACCTGTGCATAGGGAGTGGGAAGTGCCTGCGGGATTGAGTTCTTGAAGGGCAGGTTTTAGAAGATCCACAATGTGCCTGTAAATGTATGTAGATCAAATGCACATTTTGTCATCCAGCAAAACATAAAGAATTTGGGAGACCCAGGATGATTTGATTTCATATTCTTATGTAAAGTTTTAAAAGTATAAAAGTACTGACTTCTCTCTGGCTGTGTTTTTGCCGCCTCTTTATTTAAGGAAATGAGGGTGCACAATGAAATTTCAAAAAAAGAAACCAACACAAAGCTTTGGAAAAGTATGCCTAAATTGATTCATACAGAAATGAATTCTACCCTTGAAGGTAAGACTGTTTGGCTGCTTTACTGGAGCACTGTAATAAATATAAAAGTTTAGAACACATAATTTAATTATCATATTCTGGCCATAAATGCCTTAGGTCTGTAGTACATTTGAAATCCCGAGAGCTCTGGCTGAGGTTGCAGCTGCAACATCAATTACCATTTATCCATTCCAAGAAAGCTTTGCCTGTGCCCTTGAAACCTTTACGTTCTGGAGAGTATCCAGAGGGGAACAAGGCGTCGCGTCGCTCCGGCCGTGCCGCGTTCCCCTCGCGAGCAGCTCCAAGATGGGAGCGGACGCCATTTCATGGCGGGTCCTCGGTGGTACCGGCGGCTGCTCCGAGCCTGGCGCTGCCGTGCAGGTTCCGGACAGCTCCGAGTCACCTGCGGCTCCTCGGCAGGTTTGGGAATGGGCGTCTGGCTGGCTTGGAGAGGGATGGAAGTGCCCGGCGGCTGTGGTGAGCCACGGTGTGTCCCATGGTGGGTTTGCTCCATGCGGTGCATTGGGAATCTCTGCAGATTCTGGTTCTGTGCTGTTGGTACTTGCCTGGGCTCTTGCTGCTATTTTTTTTTTTTTTTAATAGAGTATTGATTGATGAGGAGTGAACTGCAGCACTCGGAGCAGTAGTGCCTGCAGCCTGTGCCCACCCAGGCAGACACCCTCTCCCTGGGAAGACTGTTCCCAACATCACCTTTTGGGTGCTGAAGCACCACTAGACACTGGGAATTGCTGTCTCTGCTTCTCCAGAGTGGACAACCGTGTCAGGCAGCACATGTTGGGGTCTGTGTGTGTGCAGTATGTCCTGGGAGTGTGTGTGTCCCTTCTCCAGCATCCCCATCCCAGTGTGATGCCCGAGAGCCTTGGGAATGGAGGCTTGGGCTTGGGGTTGCACGGGGAAGGCAGGACTTCCTGTGCATTCAAAACCTTTGTGTACTGAGTTTTCTAATTAAATACCATTTATTCTTAAGGAGAGCAGAGCCTGGGTTTGCAATACAGGTTCTTAAGACCTCAGGATTGTATAGGAATCAAACCACACTGGTGCCAAGGTGTGACTGCTTTGATAGCAAAGGTATTAATTAATTTTGATTGCCAGTAGTAAGTATATTTTTATGCATAAAATGCTATATAAGGGATGTATGTGAAGCCTTTTGTTGGTGTGAATTGATGTCACTTCTTTGTCCTGAACTCAGTCTGTATACTTTGGTCAAGGTCCTTGTCAGGATGTCGCCGTGCTGTTGGAAACATAAGCAGAACCTTGTTGGTATTTGAGGTGACTGTACAGAACCACGAATCCTACAGCTTTAATTGTATGAAAGGATGGTAAAATGTGTGTTCTGCAGATGGAGGGTAATCCCAAGACTTTGCTGTTTTAGGAATGTCTCATAATTTATTTTTTTTCTTGGAGTTAGAATCCCAGTACTCTATTGGCAGTAGCATTTACCCTGCTGGTGTCAGGAGGAGGCATAGCAGTACCTGCCCCTCTGACTGTACAACTGGTGCTTTTCTGCCCCGAGTTTCTGTCACCAGCAACAAAGGAAATTTGGCCATGGCCTTCCAGAGTGACACATGCCTCATGTTGGCTTTATCTTGGCTGTCGTAGACATGTTGCACAAAACAAGACCGTTAGTTCAAAATCTGGTTTCCTGGCTTATCAGGGTTTTTTTAATACAGTGTTTATCTGGCTGTGTGATAAAGGAAATGGTGTTAATCGTGCTGACTCTCAGAGCAGCTGGAAACCAGGAATGCTGGAGGCTTTTATTCACAGGCTTTCATAAATACTGTAATCCAGAGTAGGTTTTTATTTTCTTATGGCATCACTGAGGACATGCTTGTCATCAAAACCAGTACTATCAAAGCAATTCAGGTCTCCATTTTAAATATGAGACAGGAGAGAAAACTGAAGAATAGGTGGGACCGTGAGGAAGTTATTTGGAGGGTGAGTTTGTGGGTGTTGAGTGTAGTCAGACCTTGGCTTGGGGTCTGCCACCACATCTTTAATGCCTCTGACAGTCACTGTGAGTGCCCTGATGGCACCTGGCCAGACCAGGGGCTGGTTCTATGCCTGCAGAGCTCACAGGCAGCCTGGGGGGAAAACGTAGGCTCTTACCAATTTTCATTCTCTTTAAACTGAAATAAGAACATTGTAAGAGGCAGAAGAAACCAGTGGTTCAGGTTCTCAACAAAATTAATTTCTGGAATTATTTTCAATTGGAAAACACACTTCTGTTTTGATAGTTGTGACTAGTATCAACAGCCTTGGTTTAAAATTTTTTCCTGCTTGGACTGAAAACTACTTTCCTGCCTAAGTGGGTATAAAAATATAATTAATAGTTTCTCTAGATAATGAAGAAATAAATAAGCAATTCAAAAAATGTAATCAGTTGGTGTCCGCAACCGAGTGTTTACATTGTTCTCATTGCTGGAAGATAAGGAGGAGGCCCAGCTGGCAATGACATTGAAAATGCTTTTCTTTACTCTTAGTTTGGTGATAGCACTTAACACTGATAAGTAACTGCCTTTAAGAATACATTCCCAGTATTGGTTCAGTCCTAAGGTGAGTTGTGCTGCTGAGCCAGGACCTGCAGTGGGCTGTGTTTTGGTGTCTCCGTTTTATCAGGAGTAAAGGAAACTCAGAGATTTTAAATGCCAGATTAGAATTAGGAGTAAAATGAGTAGTCCTATCAAGAGCCTAGTAACAATAAATATAGTCAAATTCTGAGCTGTTTCTGCTCATTCTAGACATGCTGCATCCATTTGCTTTCCATGGAGGTGACACTTGGGCATGAACAGCGTCTTCTTACAGATGTGCAGAAGGCAGATGCAGATGTTCTGAGCCTGTAATTTGTAACAGCACCAGGGAATATTTTAGTTGCCCATAACTCTGAAAAAAATGCCATTATGCATTTCCCCTGAACGTGTTTTTGTTGTTGTTGTTGTTGTTTTTTTGGTGGGTTTTTTCCTTTTTCTTTTTTTTTCTTTCTTTTTTTTTTTTTTAATTTTCTTTTTTTTATTATTTTTTTTGTTTCGTTTGTTGTTGGGGTTTTTTCGTTTGTTTGTTTTTTGTTTTGTTTTTGTTTTTGTGTGTGTGTTTTTTTTTTGGTTTTGTGTTTTTTTTTTTCTTAAAGGTGACAGTGACTAAGATGTCGGCTCTATTTTTTTGACTGGCAGCCCCCAGATTTCCTGAGCTGCTGCTGCTCCTGCTCTGCAGCTTGCAGCCTGTTGCCTTAAATGCAGACAGTTTTTGAGATATAACCAAGTCCTCTTTCCATTGCATGTGTGTAACTTGCTGGTGGTGGTAATTTAATTCACCTTTTTAAGATGACTTTGCCCTTCACCAGAGCAGAGCTCAGGCACAGCATGTTTCTGTGAGCCAGGCTGACCATCTCAAGCTTTCACATGCTGGTAAAAAGACTTGCAAGTTCTGGACTGTAAATGACTGATAATTTTGGTTCCTGAAAGGGTTCCTCTCGTCATTATGTCATTAGAGTTGTTTTCCATGGAATCATGGAAGCCTAGAATGTTTTGGGATGGAAGGGATCTTAAAGCTTATCTCAATCCACCCCCTAGCTGCAGAGCAACTTTGACTATTCCAGGTTGCTCCAAGCCCCATCCAACCTGGCCTTGAACACTTCCAGGGATGGGGTGGCCGCAGCTGCTCTGGGCAACCCGTGCCGGGGCCTCACTACCTTCACAGGGAAGAATTTATTCCAATTTAAACCTACTCTTCAAAGTTCAATACTTCTGTAATGTTTCTTTAGTAATGCAGAGTAACTGGAAGGCAGTATATTTTTTATGTTACAGTGAGACTGTCTGTTTTGTGTGGATGGGGAAGGTTTTATGTTCTTCACAGCAAAAAGAGAAGAAAGAAACAAGCAGATGTTCTCCTCAGCAGTGACCACCTGGGGTGGAGGAGGTTTGTTTCTTCTGCAGAGCAAATCCCTTCTGTGCCACTTCTGGCTGCTGTGATGTAGCTGGTGGCAGGACTGGGAGTCTGGTGGTTCCTGTCCCTGCTCTCTGGGCTATCACAGCCTGGCCAAGGACTGAGGTGCTGGGATGACCCACTCGTTCACGACCAGGACTGTCCCCCGTGGGAGGATGAGAGTCCTGCAGGAATGGAGACCCTGAAACAGGAAAACCTCCCACCACCATAAACATTACCACACCCGGCTTTAGTGCAGTTTGACCCTTGAGCTGGGTTTGAAAATCTTTGGTGAATGATTAACACCAAAATGGCTTTAGTTAAACAACTTGATTTCTGCAGAGCTCGTTACTGGGGCGGCATCTTCGTTGAGGTTTTCCATTTTACCCTCCTCATTAAAGTTTTCCATTTTACCCACTTCCTTAAGGCTTTCCATTTTGCCCCCATATGTTTCCTTGACTGGAAATAATAAATAGGTCTATACAAATAAATAAAATCAGATTGTATATAAATAGTTTCTGAAAGTACGTGGGAATGGAACTTAGTACCCTGTAACAAATAACACCTTGCCTCCCAAAATAAAATTTAATCAAAGGTTTACAGCTTTGGAACCCTTAAAACTGGAAAGTTTTTTCCCCTTCTATCATCTGTCATGTTTGACTTTTTCGCAAGACTCATTTATTATGTTTTTGTTGAGTTTAAAACCCTCTCTGCAAATACTGAAAGGTAGCTTTTCTATTATTGCATTATCTCAGAGTGTAATTTCCTTGTCTCACATCTTCCTTAGGAGAAATGATTGTTTGTTTTGTACTACATATAAATTTATAGGTAAAATATTTATATTAAACATAAGTCTAGTTAGTTGTGGCTCTTGAGGAGTCCTCATGCACTGTAATCCCTTCTGGTCTTGTTTTACAACCAGGGGCTGTTGGTGGCTGGCAGTTCTCCACACAGTTAGTAAATATTGCCCTTATCTGATACAGCCAGGCTGGGAAGATATGCCAAGAGCCCGGATTAGATTGCTGGCTACTGCTTTATTAATCAATGTAATAATTTATTTTTAGTTTTCTAAGTCATATCATCTGTTTTCTTTCTCATATTACATTTTCTGTGGTGCTGGTACAGAAAATGAGCCCTGTTTAAAAATTAAAGGTGATTGAAAAGTTTCAGTGGAATATGTTTGGCACTGCCATGGTTTCCCTGACAGCTGATGAGTGTTTCCTTAAAAATGCTTTTGTCAGAAATTCAAGAGGTATAAAGGGTTTTATTTTTGTATCTAAATTAGCTGTCTTCAAAATTATACATAGAAAGATGTTTCCATCTTATTCTGCTTTTAATCATTTTAATGAAGCAAAGTTCTTAAGTTATATATTCTTTATTTAAACTCATAGGCTCCTGGCCTATACTTCAGTGATTAGTCTGAGATTTTTATTCTAAAAAAAGGAGCTACTGGACCTAAAACTGAAGAGAAAATAAGGCATCTTAGAGTAGCTCTTGACTGGCCAGTGATTACTGATCGTAGAAGGGAGTTGTTTGGTTTTGAGGTAAGTGTTAGGGTTTTTTAACTGGGGTTTCTTGCATATGTCACTACAAAGTGGAGAAACAGTTCAATTCCTTTTTTCAGACAGATCAGTAGGCTGGGGAGTTAAAAAAAAACAAACAAAAGAAGAAAGTAATATATGTATCACATGAAAGGAAGCAAAGCTTTGAGGTCAAAATTGTTGGTCTAATTAGACAGAAGAGATGTGAGGGAGCAAAGAACTAAGTACAGTTTTTAGGGCTGAGGTTGCCATCTTGTCTCTGGATTCCTTTTGAAATCTCTGTGGAACAGCAGAGCTGTCCAGAGTCAGCATAGTGGCAGCTCTGGCAGCAGTGGGTCTGCTCTCTGCATCCTGAGACAACCCAACAGGCATGAAGACCTCATGGCTCTGAGCTGGAGTAGGTCTGGGATCTGCTAGGAAAGGCAGGAGCACCAAAAATGTGCAGTATGGGCACAGTCCATGGTGAAGATGAGTAGCAGTTCCAGTCCCTCCAGCCAGAGGGGCTGGGCATTGCTCAGCTCCGAGCACGCTCCAACGGCTTGAGGCTGTGCTGTGCCTTTCTTCAATGTGCTGAATCTCCAGCTGTGTGCTGGGAGAGGCAGGATTTCTGAAAAGGCTGGTTTGTATCAAAGAATCACAGACAGGTTTGGGTCTGAAGGAATCTCAGAGCTCAGCTTCTTCCATCCCCTGCCATAGTCAGGGACACCTTCCATTAGACCAGGTTGCTCCAAGCCTCATCCAGCCTGGTCTTGAACACTTCCACGGATGGGGCAGCCACAGCTGCTCTGAAGAAGCTGTGCCAGGGCCCCACCACCTCCACATGGAAGAATCTCTTCCTAAATAACCTAATACCATCCTTATGCATCAGCATGCACATCTTTATAAGAGGCAGAGGTAGATCTGATTCTTCATCTTCCTTAACCATAAACTTTTTGTTACCACAGATTCACAGCCATGAGCTTCTATCAGCCAGTCCCTTCAGTGGAGGAGACGGGGCTGCTCAGTGGCATATTCATCCTTAGTGTTCATTCCTAGAGGTCTCTGCACTTGAGGAAGGCAGACGTGCTGGGTACAAATCAGGATGAGCGTGTAATTGAAGATGCATGTTTGTAAGGACATCAAATAGAGGGAACTGGGTTGAATTACATTCCACCATCGCTTGGATGCTGAGAACTGGATTGTGCAACCGTAAGGCTTTTTATTAGAGCTTTCTGTTCTTCCAAAGACAAATTAATTGGAAAACCCAGCAACGCCATCCCATGGCTCATAAACAGGGATACAGTCCATCAGTGAACTGACAGACGTGCCAGTGGTGGTTGTCAGCCTCTTGGTAGGGTAATAGAGGAGAAGTGCTGCAGCGTTCCACAAATATTTTCTGAATGCAAAGGAGCAATGTAACAGATTTGAGTTCCTTTCCAAGTTCTGGAAAGAAGCATTCTTTCCTTTGGGAAAAGAGGGGCCTTTTTCTTCCTTTTCCTCAAGGTTCACTCATTCTCCTTCATTCCATTTGTTAGCCTTTCCTGTTGAGGCTTTTGTACCACTCTTATTCCGCTCTTGTCTTCCCACTGCTATTCCAACATGTTTGAGCTGTTGCTCTGTTCCTGTCCAGTCTTTTGTGCTCAGCCCTCAGCTCTGACTGGGGCACAGCTCAGCTCCTCCTCCAGCTCAGCCACTGGTTTTTAGAGGGGTCTGCACGTACCTTAGGTCTTTGCCTGCTTGTGCTGTCTCATTTTTTTCCCCTAACACAAGTAATTTTCACTTTTTCTGCCCTCTGGTTCCATTTTTATCAGTATTTCATTGGCACATTTATTCTGGTTTGACTTTGATCCCCCTGTATTTGAGTAGGAGCATTCGTGCTCCTTGTCTTTTTATTGCCTAAGTCTCTCTTGGAAAGAATAAACATGATGGCATGTTCCTTTGAATCGTGGATGGGCCATTTCTTAGGTACTCTGGGAATGGGACATATGGACCTGTTCAAAAGCAGAGTCTCCCAGGTGTCAAAGTGTTCTAATTTGGGCTGGAATTTAAGGTTTGTGTGAAGTTTGGGAACTGTGGGGTTTTTTTAAATGTGTGACCAAATCTGGTCAGACTTTCTTGAGGAGAGGAAAAGGAATTTTCCATGCAAAAGCCAGCCCACATACGAATGTTAAGCCCACACTGGGGAAATGTGGATGGTCTGGAAAGTTTCCAAGGAAAGGCACCAAAGTCTTTTAAAAAAGTGTCATTTTTCTAGCTTCATCTGGAGTGTGGCTGGAACCTTGGTGAACAGGATTTTCTGTGAAAAGTGTTTTAAGTGAAGCAGACAGTGTAGAATTTGCATTTTAAGAGTTTAAAACTCTCTTGGAAATCACGGAATTGCAGAATGTTTGGGGTTGGAAATGACCTCTGGAGGTCATCCAGTCCAATCCCCCTGCCAGGTCACCTGGAGCAGGTGTCACAGGAACGTGTCCAGGTGGGTTTGGAATGTCTCCATAGAGGGATGCTCCATACCCTTTCTGGGCATCTGTTCCAATGCTTTGCCTCCCTCCACGGAAAGAAGTTTTCCCTCTTGTTGAGGTGGATAAGCTCAACCAGCCGGGCCCTACAGGAGGTGTGGGGTAGTGTCCAGCAGGCAGTGCTGTGCTTGGGGCTGTAGCTCAATAAGATCAACCTCTGAACTCTGGCCCAGCACTGCTGGCTCAGCCCTGAGGATTAGGAGCAGCTCCAAGGTGATTACGATGGATTGATTGTTGTTGTAACAGGGATTTATTTTTTTTCTTAACGAACTAACCCTTCGTTTTTAGCCAGGCTGTGTATTTACATTGGAAAACCAGGTCGTGATGTTAGGAATGTCTATATATTCTTCTACATTGCTGGGGTGAAATGATCACTTGTTACTGTGACTATTTATCATATATGACCCAACTTGCACAGCTTCTTGCATAATAGGATCCCAGTAGAAAACTCAGAGATGGTGCTGGAAGCAGAGCCCTTGTGCAGACTGCAGAGAATGCGACAGTAATGGAAACAAGATGGAGTAAGAACGTGTTTTAAGAGTCAGTTTTAAAGGCTGGGATAATTGTGCAAGAAACTTGGCTTCAGAAATGTGTAAGGGAAGGAATCTTGACCCAGCCAAATAGGCCACGAAAAATCCATACAGCTTTCCTTTGGTTTTACAGAATTCTTTGTTTAACTCATTCAGAGTCTCTGGTGCACTCTGGGTGCAGAGCTGACACACTGCGGCGTGAGGACAAGCTATTTCTGTAGGTACCAATCTTGTGTTTGCCTCTATCCCATAAGTATTGTTGTGCTTCGTTTCAGCCCTGGATTGAGATCAGATGTAAGCTCCTCTCCTTCCACAACCTCAACAACTACGGGACCACCTCCCAAGCTCTGTCTGGTGTGCTCCGACGAAGCCTCCGGGTGCCATTATGGTGTTCTGACATGTGGCAGCTGCAAAGTGTTCTTCAAAAGGGCAGTGGAAGGTAGGACATGATTTGGTGGTTTGCTGTTTGAAGATCTAAAATGCCTGTACGTATCATCCACATTCAAACCATGAGATCACCGATCTTGTCATAGTAAATCAGGGTGATAATGGTGCATTATCTGAAGCATGGATTCCATTCACACTGATAAAATGCTCCCATTCACTCCTTGTAAAAGGATTTATTGTTGTCATGGCTTTTGTCTTCATTTTATTTCACTCTTGTTTTTGTTTATTTGTCCGATTTTCATACAGATATTTGTCTACGTGCATTAGATTTGTAAGGTTTGTGATTTTTCAGTTTGAGGTTAGTTGATTTGTGTAGAAAATTGTGCGTAAAACTTGGTAAATTTGTTGTATGTGAGGTTATGGTGTTTTTGCAGGTTTTCCTGCAAAAGTAAGCCATGTTGGTTGAATTGCATCCGTGTCCCTGTGTATTAGCTACAGGTAACTGGCTAATAGGAACTTGTACGTGGTTTTGAGGCCTTGAGATTTCTGTCTAATCACAGGGAAAAAAATCAGTGTGGAAATTAGAGATGATGGAAAACTGTGAATAAGGGCTGTGTGATTTTGGGGCTGCATCAGTAACCATTTTGTAATGGACTGTGTTGTACCTCAGGGTATGACTCTTCAGTATCAGATGCAGAAAAATTGAAACGTATTCCCAGTGTCCCTTAAAGGATGAGGGTTCCTCAGTTCTGAAAGAACATGGTTCTTAGTTACAGCCTTCAGGGTTTCCTGTCTTGTGCCTTCCTCGTGCAGCTCCACTGAACCAGATTTGTGTTTTGCTGACATTTTTGTAAGCTGGGATCGCTGGAGAAGAGGGAAGGCTGTTTGATAAAGACAAGCCACCATTCAGTCTTCAGAGGCAGCATTTTCCCCCAGTTCCCAGCTCGGTGGGTGCCATGGGGAGCTCCGTGGAAGTGCAAAGCTTCTTGGAGGGATCAGAAAAATCAAGTCTGCGTTGCAGGTTTTGCTTGTCACAAGGGGAGGGTTGTCAGCCCAGGGGGAACTGAAGCTGTTCTGAAGTATAACAAGGCAGTAGCAGCTCAAGTGCAAAACACTTCATTTAAAGCAAATAATCATCTGTATCTTGGATTAAAATCAGGTCACTGGAGATCCCTCAGGAATGTGTGTATATATATATATATATATATATATATATGCGCCATATATTATATGGCACCTGGATGTGTGGCATAGGCATGGTTTTGCCTATTCTCAAGCTTAAATAAATTAGGAAAGTATTGATGCAGGAAAGAACTAACCCAGCTATTCCTTCTGATCAGTGATGCAATTTGACTTGTATTGATATTAAAAATGTAAACTGGCTTATGGCTGAAAAATGGCAATCAGTTCCTCAAGGTTTACCTCTGCTTCCATTTGTATTGTCCTGCAAATTATCCCACCCTTCAGAGGATCACAGAATCATTTAGATTGGAAAAACCTTCAAAGATCAAGTCCAAGCTTTTACTGGTCACCACCTTGTCAAGTGGACCATAGAATGAAGGATTAAGCACCCTTAATCCTTCTGTCTGATACCCTGGATGTTTTCAGGAGCCCTTCCAGGATCTGTTAGTCCTAGTCTTCACTTTAAGGAACAAATAATTTGCTTTTGTCTTTTATAGGCATTTGTTTTATTAGGAACACATGTAAAAAGAATTTGTTTCTGCAATATCCTTTTCATTAGTAGCTGCCAGGCACCTGTTAGTGTTCAGCTCAAGCTGACTCTGCACACTGGTTATCCAGCCTTCAGCCAAAGCCCTTTTTTCCACCTTTGCCTCCAGGCCTGTGCACTGTGACAGAAATAATCAGAGAAATTGGAAGTCTCAATGTGTAGAAAAATCCATAAAAAGTGTATTTCTTTCAGCAAAGACTAGAACTAGGGGAGAAGAGGGAGGATGAAGGTGGGACAGCAACTGTGTATTTATGGGGTTCTTCACACAAACAGGCCTTCAGGAAGGCAGGGAGGCCAGAGATCTTGTTTTAGCTCTGATTTTCATGGTGTTTCAGAGCCTAGAGACCTCGTGATTGAGTTTCTCCTGTCACAGAACCAGCCCTGTTCACCTCCCAACATGTTATCCCAATATGCCAACCTGGATCTTCACCACTCCTCCCACCTTCACTTCCTCGCCTTGGAGCAGATCCTCACACCTCCCTTCACTGCAAATTCCCCTAACACCTCTCCCTCCTGTTGTGCTCCACATTGGCCCTGTTCATCAGCAGTTTTAATTCCATCTTCCAAAACCCTTTGTCTGCAATTTCTAGCCTTTTTATAGTGCTGGTGTGCTCAAATGAGCTGAGAGTTGTTTGGTGTGATAGAGCAGCAGAGCCTGACACTGACGGGTGCTGCAGGCAGCAAGACATTGAGGAATGGACAGCCTCTCTGTAAAATGCCCCTGCATGCCCCAGATCCCTTGGAAACATCTCCATTGGCTCACTACTGGTTTTCACCAGAGTATTTATGAAGTATCTTTGGATTTTGAGCAACAAAGAGAATTGAAGCACGTTCCTTTGGCTGCTGCCACATCCCCTGGGCAGCGCTCAGACAGGGACATCAATTTCCCTTCCTTTTCCCACAAGAGGTTCATGTAGCAAGAAGGCTTTAATATAATGTAATTCAAAGAAATAGTGTAGCTTGCCCCTGGAAAGGTCAATAATAGGTGGGAAGTAACTAGAAGAAACCAAACCTTCATGGAGAGAAGTCTCTTTGTTAGGAAAAAATGGAACAACGGCTCAAGAAAATCTTCACCTGAAGTATATATGTAGTTGTGTGAAACATGGTCTCATCAGACAGCTTTGAGAGATACAGAATTGTGGTCTCTGCTCCTCTACAGTGCTGACAAATTGTCATCAGTTTGTACTTCATGTGTGTGTACAAGTATATTTATTTATATGTATTAGAGTGCTAATGGCAAACAGAATGATGAGTGCTGGATCTATTGTCTGAGTTAATTAAACACAAAGATTACGCAAGGATCAGGAAGGCTCCTCTTCCCCAAACGGAAGAGGTGGGGCAGTTCATTCAGAAAAACATTCAGGGCTCCCTTGGAATATCAAGTTGAGAGAGTTAACAGGAGAAGTTTGACCAAAGCCATGGGAATGGACTCTGCATGCCCATAATTTTCACAGCTGACTTGAAACAAATCCCTTACCCAGACTGTTTTCCTGTGAGACTCTTGAACTCTGATTTTAATAACTCTGTATTTGGAGAATACATTTATTTCTCACAATATTGTATTGCCAGGACTTTTCATTATGGTGTAAAAGCCCAGGCTGCAACTTTTTGCCCTCTAAAGAAACATATTTCCTGTTCCCTAGCTGGGAGAAGGATTTTAGTAACAGCTTTCCCTAAATAAGTTACACTGCGATGTTTAGTCATACAACTGAAATAATTAAGAATAGATACTCTTCTGTTGCCCTGCTCTTATCAGCTAAGAAATAGTTTAATTCCTGCAGTTCCAGTTGTCATGTTTTTTGGGTCACTTTTGCTCTGAATCCATAAAAAGTCAGAGAACTTGGTTTGTCCAGGTCAGGCTGCAAGTTAAACAAAGAGGAGGTTTCACAATTTTCAATCTGATGAAGCTGTGTCTGTTCTCTGTAGAAGTCTTTCCAAGTGTATTCTCAAAATGTGTTTGTGAACATTATTTATGTCTCTTGTCAAACTGTTTAGAGAAATGGGAAACCTACTGTGCAAGAAATTTGGTAAATGTAAGGGAAAAATGGTTTTAAAAATAGAAGTTGCCTCATATTAACAAGTCAGAAATAGATTTCTTCCTGAATTTATTGGCTTTTGGGTCTGATTATGAGAAACCTGTTTGGATACATAAAATCAGATGTATATTGATATTTTTGCAAGACATGTAGTGCAGAAAGTAAAGCTCTTACATCATCCCCAGACCCTTAATGACTGAAGGGATGAGTGACTTCAGCTCCCGCCCTGATCATGGAATTTATGGCTGTTTTGTGTTCATGCACACAGGGCAGCACAACTACCTGTGTGCTGGAAGGAACGACTGCATTATTGACAAAATCCGGAGGAAAAACTGCCCGGCGTGTCGCTACCGGAAATGTCTGCAGGCTGGCATGAACCTCGAAGGTAACCACGTCCCTGCTTTGGTTGGGAATCCTGCCCAGTAAAGGCCAGGCTGCTTGTGGAGCACTGAGAGGAGCAGTTCTCTGATATGTTAAAAGCAAGTGCTGCATTTCATGAGCACTTTAATGAGAGGCAGGTTTCCGTGCTGGTTCTGCTGTCTGTGCTCGGTTGCTCTGTCTGTCAGTATGTTCAGCAGAAGTGAGTCATACACACAAACCAGGGTTATTTTTTATTCCTGTCAGTACATAAATCTTGTTACTTTTTCATGGAATCTGAGATGGGAAGTCTTGGGGGAACACCTGGAGGGAAGTGAAACACCTGAAAGTCTGCCCATCCTCACTCAGGGGAGTGACATGACACTGAAACCACAGAGGAGTGAGGAGTATATTTTCAAACTGAAGAAAATGGAAGTGTATTTGTTGATGCTTTGGATTCTTCCTAAATACCTGTCATAATCTCTCCTGAAAAGGTCAGTTAAATAAATGATTTTGACGTACCAGTACATAAGTTATTCTCTGCTGAGTCCTGAATGGCTTGTGAGAATCTGAAGGCCGTGTCAACTAGAGATTTAGCAGCAGTTGTAAAATGGCATAAAACACTTTTATTAATGTCAGCTACATTTTATGCTTGCTATTTTTCCCTGAACAGCAGAGATTAACACAGTACTTCCTAGCACAGTTATCCTGGTAGTACTTGGATAATCAAAATTGTCAGATAAAATGAAAATGTCAAAAATATATTTGTCAGCTCTAAGGGTGAACACAATGCCATTTCAGTCAGTGATAATACCCTTTTGTAAGATTTAAGTGGTGAATTAAGTCAGAAATAGATGAAGCACATACTGGAGTCCATGTTAGTACATCCTTTCTTCCCCTTCTGCTTCCAACCTTCTTCAGCAGGACACAGCACCAGGTGTTCTGTGGTGCAGGTGCCTCTACCTGCCCCTTTCTTCAGAGCTGAGGGAACAAAGCCATGTTTCTGAAATGCTCTGTGACCCACCTTCAGGGACATCCCCTCCTTCAGGACAGAGATTTGCCAGAGAAAGGGGTGTTGCTGCTCGGATTGTTGAGGTGTTACCATGTTCTGTGTGCAGGATAGGAAGGTACAGCCAAAATCTACAACAGCGGGTTCTAAAATAAATCCCTAAAGTATATGAGGTTGTCAGTGTCTCCCAGGAGCTGGATTTAGGCTTTGGACACTCCAGTGGGCTGGACCTCACACTTCAGAGATCAGAGCAGGACATGCCTGTTGCCTACTCCTGGTGCCCATGGTGGGGATCAGGTCCCTGCCCTGCTGGGGCTGGTGTGCCTGGGAGCAAGGACAGGGAGCAGTTTAAGTGATGCAAAACCCCAGAGCTTTTGCTTTGAGGTGGGAAAGAATGACACTTGGTTTAAGGCTTGTTTCTATTCTTTCACTTCACAGCTGCTTTCAGAATACATCTGTGATAGTCATATATTTTTATGAGTAACGTGCTTTATTAGGTATACTCTTCTGATAAAAAGACATAGTATTCTCATCATAAACCTTTCACATCCTTCATCAGTTTAAGTAGACACTGATACCACTGTGTCAGCCTCTAGGACACAGAGAATCATGGAATGTTTTGAGTAAGAAGGGTTCTTGAAGCTCATCTAGTTCCACCCCCTGCCATGGGCAAGGACACCTTCCACTGGACCAGGTTGCTCCCCTGTCCAGTCTGGCCTTGACATGTTGAGTGACCTCTCTGCAGCAAAGAAAATAAAATGGAATGACATCGAATATTTGCCACTTCTCCACAAGTTGGTTGGAGCCCTTCCAGTGTAGTTTGTCTGAATTTTGGCACAGAGAATCCTAGAGAATAGTGAGGTTTTGGAGAGATGAATATTGTTATATAAGTAGTTGGAGAAGGCGCGGGGTGAAACTTTTATGCCTTGAAAAGAGGGAGAGGAATCTTGAAACTTAGCAACACAAAAATGGAAGAATTTGGAGTAGTGCAAAAGGGTGATAAACACCCTGGAAACAAGGATTTATGGGACAGAACTGAACAGATGGGGAATTGGTCGTGCAGAAAGGCAAACTGGGAGGCAGCATAAAGTGCAGAAGAGATTAAAAAGCAGTTTCTTTTATCATGTCTATTTTGGGGTCACAGTTCAGGAATTACTGTTGTTTAAAAGAGAATTAAATTTGCATAATTTTTAGACAGTAATTTCTTTTTGAAAAGTCCCCAGCTGCACCCTCAGTGCATAAATAATGATTATAGCAAACTAGTGACTGATCAAAAGGGATCCCAATATCCAGCCTGTCAGCCCTTCAGCCCCTTGAAGTCACTTGACGTGATGCTGGACTTCTTCCATGAACCTGCCCCAGCACATTTGGGTATCTCAATTTCTAATACCTACAGTGAATTTCACTGGTAGGTACTGGGTAGAAGACTAATTTAAAATAAATACATACATAAAGTCTTTTATTTTAATTTTGACCTTCTCCCATCCTGAGATAAAAGTGGCCCCTTCTACCCTAGAAAAATGTTGCTTACTAATTTTCTGTTGGTCTTTTTTTATCATAGAATCATTAGGGTTGAAAAAGACCTCCAAGATCATCAAGTCCATCATCAACTCATCCCTTTGGCCCTGCTTATCACCCTTTTCTAGAACTTTCTTTTTTCTGTGGCATGTTTTTTTGGGCATAGGGAACTGGGGGAAAAAATAAAAAACCTATCAAGCTGCAGGTACCAGTGATTTACGCAGCAGAATAATGATATTTTGTACTCCAGCCTTTATTTCCTTGAGTTCTTATTTCCGCTCCCACCGTTAATTGGTGTTCCTTGGCACCCTTTGTCTTTGTGATGTGTCGGAAGAAAAGATTTATTGTTAGGTTTTATGCCTGTAAAAAATTGTCTCATAATTTTTTTGGCTTTTCATGGTGCTTTTTGCAGCTAAAGTTGGCAATTGCTGAGTTTTTTCTGCAGTCTTCACTTAGAATTTATTTCATATTTTTGAGAGATCATTTCTTCTTTCTAATCCTATTCCTTGCCCTGCTGTAACTACAGTGGGGTTGTTGTAAATCCCAGTTTAGGAGGGAAGTGCCTGGTCCCTGTGGCTGTCTGGGGTGGTGGTGGCAGGTCCATTGCCCACCTGGCTCAGGTGCAGGGCCATCTGCCCACGGGGTAGGGAATAGGAAGCCCGTGCAGCCCCGGTGGATGCCAGACTGCAGGAGGCTGGAGACTCAGGGGTTCTGTTTGTTTTTAACAGAAAATCTTGGATGGTTTTCTTTCCACGCTGAGTTTGTCTGTGGGGGTTATCTTCTGTATTGTGCCCTAAGGAGCTGGGGTTAAATTAGTGGTCTTTTTATATTTGAAAATAAATCATGAAGAAATACATTATTTCAACCTTTTTTTTTTTTTTTTTGTGAGTTACAGCTATATATCTAAGTCAGGGCTAGTAACACAGCCTAATGAAAATTCTTGCATAATAATCTTCCTTATCAGATCTCTTTATTTTGATTATAATTTTATTAGGCTTTCTGGGCTGGAAATACTCCATCCAGGTGTCTGCAGGAAGCTGAAGGCATGTGCTTCTAAATTTAAGCCAAAGTAGTTAATTTGCTCTTCAGAACGTGGATAATGGGGCAAAACCCACCAGAATGTGGAAAGGATTTTGGAGCAGCCATTTCAAAATTAAAACAACAAAAACAAGAAGCACTTTGCTCCAAGGAAATTTGTTCTTTCCACATAGCAGAGTTGGCATATGTGACCAGTCTACAAACCTTTAGGAAAATGCAACTTATACAAGGTCTGTAGAGAGTTCCTTGTGTTTAGCATTTGCTTTCTGAGGTCTCCGTAGTAGCCAGTGGGAGAAGTGGGTCCAGGAGGGAGTTTCATGTGTTACACTGTGGGGGCTGGTGTGTTTTGGATGCTCAGAGATTCTGAACAGATCAGGAGGAACTCTGAATGTGAAACCACATTGTGTGATGCTTTTATGGGCTACTGATTTATCTCTGAAGTTCCAGAAGAGAGATCAATTCATTAACTGAGGCACACAGGGAAAGAACTGGTTTCATTGGTCTCTGTTAAATAGCATGTTCTGTGTGGCCACCTCTGTCCAGGAGAGCTAGAGCCAAGCAGGAGACTTCATTATGGACAAGATGCTAACAAAATTGTTACTCCGAGTTTCTGTAGTTTACAGTTAACATCTCTGTGTGATGTTTTATTTACTTGGCAAGTGAGTTTTATGGTTTAATTACACAGGAGTGATTTATATGCAAGAGAAACTGGAAGGAGAGAAAGCTCCTCCTGCCCAGCATTTTCAAAAAAAAGCCCTGTTTTCCCTGGCTTGAGAGATCCAGTAATTTCTTAGCCATTGAATATAATTTTTTCTTTCTTTTCCGTAGTTTGTATACTTAATATCTTAAGGAACTTTTAAAACCCTACAAATACATATTCAATGGTAGACTTGGCTTTATGTTTTAGGATCAGCTTTGTAAGGTACCCACAGACCATACCTGTACATTTGGAAACAGTAACATGAATGTGGCTTGCATTAAAACATAAAGTAAACTTATTTCCAGTGGAAGCTTAATGAGAATTAATGTGAAATTATTTACTTTGTGCACAAATGCTGTGAAGGTTTCAGTGGCCCAGTCCCAGCTGCAGGGAGGAGGGAAGCTGCGGTTCCTCCACTGTGTTTTTATCCCTCTGCGGTCATTTTCCATCATCTCACCTGCATCTTACACACATTTTCCTAGCTCGGAAAACAAAGAAGAAGATCAAAGGACTGCAGCAGGGAAGTGCCACGGGATCACGGGATGCTCCCGAGTCGTCCGGGAACAAGAGCATCGTCCCCGCGTCGCTACCGCAGCTGACACCGACTCTGGTGTCGCTTCTGGAGGTGATCGAGCCCGAGGTGCTGTACTCAGGCTATGACAGCACCCTGCCCGACTCCAGCTGGAGGATCCTTTCCACCCTCAACATGCTGGGAGGGAGGCAGGTGGTGGCTGCAGTCAAGTGGGCAAAGGCAATCCCAGGTAATGTGAAATGTGTTAATTGCGGAGTGCAGTCGTCTTGTTGTCCATAAAATCTGTCTTTGTTTTCCTTCAGAGCTGTACAGTTGAAGTATTAGTGATATCTGAGCTTGCTCATGTCTCAACTCTGGAGTTTAGTAGAAAAATGCAGGTGCAAAAATGTATTTACTAGAAACTAAGTAATTTTACTTGAACACCTTGACCATTGGATATTAAAATTCATAGTAAAATAGAGATTTGTTTTAAAAGTAATATAGAGAATTATTTTTATTAGCTCTGTCTCCACCTTGTAGATTCATAGAATCACAGAATGGAAGGGACCTTAAAACTTGTCCAGTTCCACCCCCTGCCATGGGCAGGGCCACCTTCCACTAGACCAGGTTGCTCCAAGCTCTGTCCAACCTGGCCATGAACACTTCTAGGGATGGGGCAACCACAGTTTCTCTGTGCAGTAAATACTTGCTTTCTGAATATTTTTCGCGATGAGGTGCTCTTGAGTTTTGCAGACCAACACTGTTGTGCTGCTCCTCTGGGTCTGCATTCATGGATGGTTCTTTTTTTTCCCCCCCTCACCATATCTACAGTTTTCTCTTGACTGGGAGCAGGTGTTTGAGTACTGAATTCCGGGATGGAAGTCAAGATGTTCATTTTCTGCCCAGCTCTGCAGCAGGATGGTTAAACTGACTCTTACCTGGGGAATGGGGGAGGTTTGTTGCTATTTTGGCTCCCACCTGAAGACACAGTTAGACATGGAAGAAGTGATGTCAGATCTCAGCCTTGGACATAACACATGGCATCTGTCTTGGGAGAGGCCAGGGCCAAGGAAAGCTGAAGATCTGTTTATTCCTATAGAACAAAGACCAGTGTTTATCTCCTTCTCACTCCTGTCAGTATTGTTACCTACCTGTTCTCAGAAACCTTGGCAAAAACACCTCTGTGACGCATGTGTTGCCCAAAAATAACATCACAGAACAGGTCTGCCAAAAAAAAAAAAAAGAAAAAAAGTAAAAAAAAATATAGAGTCTGATAATGAGATTTATGAGTCATAATGGTGTCTCTTTGAACAGGGGAAATAAATTAACAGTGAGAAAGAAACACTGGAGTTTTCCAGCCTATCTGTGTCCAGCAGAGATGGGACTGGAGAGGTTTGTGTGTGTTCTAGTTGACAAGCTGGTGATCAGTCACAAGTTAGACTCAATGCCCTTGAAGATCTTTTCCAACCTCAGTAATTCTGTGTCAGGGCTGTTCACAGTGGGCAGTTACAGTGGATTAGCTCAGTCTGCTCTAGGAGAGATTCACATACACACTCTTCCTTCTGGGACAGGTCTTTGGGAGACCATCTGGTATTCCCAAATCCAAATTTAGATTCCATTTTATAAAACACTTCTCTGTTCATCATCTCTGCTGAACCATTTCCCTAATTAGCCAAACGCTTCAGGTTAGAGCATATGCTCTTAATGGAACTGCCAGTTTTCTCTTTAATAACTACATTAATAGCAACTACTCTTATCATTTTTATCTTTCTTTTGTTTGCTGAGGTAGTTCCTTGTGAGTGTTTAATTTGTATATCCTGATCCTGGTTGTAGCCCATCAGCCATGCTGACAGAGTGCCAGCATTTCTTGCCAAACCCTTTTGCTGGGATTTCCAAGTAACCTTTTCCTGAGGAGTGTTTGTGCACAGATTCGAAGTTTGACCCCATAAGATTAGAATCACTTCTGTACCTGGTTGTTGCTGCTGTCCCCAAAGCCAGGAGCTGTGTCTGAAGCTGTCAGACCCACCAAGTTTGTCCTGTGTTCATCCACTGGCTGCTGTCTGTTGGCACATCTTCAGGAAGCAGATTTTTAGATGTTATGATCTCTTTAGATGTCAGATGCTTAATAAAATTAGATAAAATCAGCTTGAATTCAGGCTCTAATAATGATTCAGCATGGCACGATAGTTTCCTGTTAAATGTAGCCAGGATCTGACAGGAACTGGTGTTGTAAATCCAAAGCTGCTGGCATTTTCAGACTGTTTGAGGGACCAGTTGTCAGATTTTACCCGTTTCCTCCTGGTTCAGTTGTCTCTGTTCATGCTACATAGGAGATTAGAAGCAGTTAATGATGGTAACTAATGCAATACTTATTTTGTAAATTCTGTGCGCAGTTGTTGAATAAGAATATTTTACATTAAGCCATTTATTATGTAGTGGACTGCTCTTGTGAAAAGTAGCAAACCCTGTTATTTTTGGAAGGCAGCCCAGTGAATTATAGTGTATGTGAAGTACAATTGTAGCCTTTTGTGATCTATCTGACTGACCATCAGTTCCAGATAACCACATACACATATATTATGGTTTTTAAATATTACATCCCGTTTTACTCCCTGTAGTGCCTGTGCACTGATAACCCAGCAGTTGTGCTGGTCATAACCCTGGGCCTTTTCCAAATCTTGCAAGTTTTTTGTCCTTTTTCTTTTTTTTCCCCTGCAACTGACACCACTTCCCCTCAATTTTTATTTTTCTAGGGTTCCGAAATTTGCACCTGGATGACCAAATGACCCTTCTGCAGTACTCCTGGATGTTCCTAATGGCTTTTGCTTTAGGCTGGAGGTCATACAAGCAATCCAATGGCAATCTCTTGTGCTTCGCACCAGATCTCATCATTAACGAGTGAGTAAGACCTGCCGCAGGTTTCTGGGGTTTGCACTTGCGGGGTGAATCACTGGGTAGCAAATCCTGCAGAGATCCCAGATCTGCCTGTCATTTGCAACTTGTTTTTCTTTCAGTAGCTTGCTTAGTGTTTTTAGCTATGTCAAATGAAAGAAAGGTAATTGAGATATTAAGTTATTTATATCCAGGAGTTTTTGTGGGAGGTGTTTGTGCTTAAACGTTCCATATTGTGACTGTTCCAGCACCATTCACTAGAATCATTCATGTTACCAGAGCCAACACAGTCAGAGCTAAAAATATGTCTGGGATGGAGCGAAAAGTTCGGCAAATTGCATAATGTTCTGTCTGTTTGGTGTATAAAAGTAACGATATGGTCCTTTCAGTTTTCCAGAGTTCCCAATCCCTTAACCATTTTGATCTGAGACTGATTAAAGTAGGGCAGAAAGGACAAGGTTACAACTAGAACAACCTACCTGATTTGGATTTTCTTTTTGAACTTTGCTGTAAATTTTCAAGTGAAGTTGAATTTGGTGGAATATTTGAACATATTTTTTCTTGGAGCACACTTCATTAACCTTGTATTTTTACAGATTTGTGTTGTGCAGTAACTGTTCTGTACAGAAGGGAAAGAGGGAATTTGGGATTGTTGAGGTGATTGCATCTTGTTCATGTCTCTGTTTCCTGGCCTTACAGTGGAGGTGATACCATTGGCATACTTTGACACAGTCACAATAGTTTTGGTTCTGTTGTACTTCAGAACCAGATCTCCCAAATATTTTCCATGTTTTTAAAAAAATGCAATAGTTGTTAACATTTTCTGTGAGATCAGCCATTTACATTTCGGACTATTCCTTTTTCTTTATTTATTCCCTTCCTATCTTCTTTCCAGTATAAGTATTTATCCAGATTTTTATAAACTCTAATCATTGATTAACAATAATAACAACTTCAAAAAAAGGTGAGGAGGGCATGGCAGGTGAGGGCCCATCTGTGTACTTGTGTTTATTAAAGTGCCTAGAATGTGTCTCTGGAGCTGAATAGTCTCTGTGTGGTAGCATTAAAATAACTGATGTTGTCAGTGTAATAACATCTACTTTGCTTTATGTCATGTCTCCTGCTGTTTTATCAGTGGATCAGAACCACAGAGCTTCACAGCCAGGTGTTAAAAAAACCAAAACTACCAACTGTAATTCTTAACATTCCTTCCAATTACAGTTTGGTACATAAATTGTAGATCAGAATGACATTTGTTTTCAATAAAACACACTGATTGAGAGAACTGCAGTTTCTTATCCAGTGGGCTACAGGTTCTTTATAAAACTCTCTGGTCATAACTTTTTATGTCCCATTTCTCAATAAATCAGAGCCACCTTGGAGTTAAACATTACAAATACTGACTAACAATAAAAACCTTTGCAGGAGTTGTGACGTTTTGGGGCAGGGACAGCTGGAGGGGCAGCTGGGACTGAGAATTTGGGCAGGACAAGAGAGGCATCATGGACATTTAAACAAAAATTTGGATTTTACTGCAAGGAAAAGGTGTCCTTGGATTGGAATGATCACATGTGGCCACATTGGATAGATTAGGCAATAGCTGATATCTAGCAGTGGGGTAGGGAATAGCACAGACCAGAGCATGCAGTTCCTTCCATGGTTACAGAGAAGTGCAATTACTTCTGTTTCAATTTTCTCTGGGCTTTATGTGGGTTTCTAGAAACCATTCTTTCAGTTTCTGAGCTTTAAAGCCGTGTCCTCATACTTGGTACAATTCAGGGTCTTCAGCTTCAGGAAGGGAAATTTCATCTTGAAAGGGTCTCCAAGCCTTGGTGGTTCACTTGGACTTAAATGCAAAATACTTTTTTAAGATTGATTTCTTTATTGGATTAGTTAGACTTTAGCTTCTTGTACCTGCTCAAGCATCTGAGCAGCATCAGTCTTTCATACATTTATCCTTGTTCCAGCCCTGGCCAGTGTCATCTTGTGTAGTTACTGTGTACTTACATGGAGTAGCAAGATTGAGCAGCTCATGCAGTCTGTGGTGGGAAAGAGGATTAAATTCTGTTCTTCTTAAATCTTAAGATGGCAGCTTAGTCACTTGATCAGTTTTCTTCTAAATTAATATTTATTGAATATTCCGCTTTTATGTCTGTACTCTTATAATTTATTTTTAATGGAAATATGTCCATACTAGCTGATAATATTATGTATAATATATTTGTTCACACATACAGCACAAAACTCGATTAAAGTTGTTGAAACATTTGGCAACTGTGGAGATCTTAGACTTTAGCCCACTATTTAGTACTTGGAAATGGTTTAAACTTCTGACTTAACAATATTGTATAACTGTTTCCCCAGTTTGTGACTCAAAACATGCGCTGCTGGAACTGGCACTGGTACTGTGTCAGCTCTCGACCTCTGGGTATGTCACAGTGTGCCCAGAATTTCAGTGGGCACAATGACAGTGCACAGTTATGTTCTTCAAGTGGCAAATGCCATTTCAGTGCTGCCCAGCTTGAGAAAGAAGTTCCTGGGAGTGCTGGGTCTCAGAATTTTGCCTCTGGTTGCATGTTCATCATCACAGCTCCTTGCTCTGAGGTCTGAGGTCACTTCCGTGATCTCGTTTGTCGTTCTAATCTCATCTGCCAAACAGAATAGCTGTGTTGGTGTATTTGAATAGAAAAATAACAAGTGATTACAGTTTCATAAGCAGTATTTTGTCAGTTCTCTTATTCTCCAGATTTTTCCTCAGTATTCTTTTGTAACTCCTTCTGTGGAGTCAGTGTCATCTGGTGTTCAGAACACCAGCGTCTTGTTTACTGGGTTTTAGTCTTTTACAGACTTGACTGAACTGAGTGACTCACAGCAGTGTTGAAAACCATCACGTGCTTTTATCATCCACACACATCCCCCAGAGCAAGTACATGTGTTCCATGGCCTGGGCTGGGCTGAAACACCTCTGGTGTCCCTTGGGGAGCTGGTCCCTAAAGCAGAGGGGTATTGGATACTTACAGAGCAAGGAGGTGAGTCAGGGAGCCTTTTTATGTACCTGACAGTAACTGCAGAAGCCTTGAGCTGCTGCAGTCCCATTGATGTCCCTGGAGAGCTCCTGAGGCTCAGTCTGGACTCTGCCTCCTGCCCTGGCAGCTCCAGAGCTGCCATGGGATGCAGCTGCCCTGAGATTGCTGGTCTTGGATGTCTCAGAGCTCTGCTTGGAAGACAGCGTGGTTCTGTGGGTAGTTTCAGCTAAGAAGGTGGCACATGTGGTGTCCTCACTGAGTACAATGTCTATTTTAGTATAGCACCGAGTGTTACATCTGGTCGATGTGTGGGTAAATTAATCCATGAAGGTGGTAAATGCCCTGTGCAGGGAAGGGGAACAGGATCCTGGGCAGGCAGGGAGAGAGCCCTGAGCCCTGCCCTTCTGTCCATGACCTGAGCCCTGTCCCTGTGCAAGCTCCCTGTGGCAGCTGAGATCATCTGATGTGCCCTGGCCAGGAGATCTGAGATGGGAATGGCTGGGCCCTCTTCCCAGAGTGTCTGCCAGCATTAAGGACGAGGCAGTGAATCAGCCTCCTCGTGCTCTGACACAGCCAGATCCGCAGCCTCCGGGCCACAGGGCAGAGCCTAATCCGTGTGCTCAGACCTTGCTGAAGGGAGGGGGCTGTGCCTGCTCTCGTTTGGTGGGAACTGCAGTTCACAGCCTTGGTACTGCCTGGAGTCGGCATGTCGTCTTATTGTCAGCATTGTGGATGTGGTTGCATTTACAGCAGACAATAACGAATGACAGGCTGACCCATTTCATAATGTTTATTTTAACCTTCTGCCCAGAAATGGGCATAGTTTTACGTGAGGAAAACTGCTGAGCCCTGTCAGAGAATGTGTTTAAATTACTCAATTTGAAATCTCTGAGATGCCCTTTGATACAACCCAGAGGGGTCAGGACAGCATTTGCCAAGCAGTCAAGTGGTGACTTTGTGTCAAGTGCCCTGACAAACATCCCACAGCCCAAAATTGCACTTACTCCTGTTTCATGCGGCTTTACCTTGTGTGCACTTTGCATTTGTGCTGCTTCTCCTTGATTATGGAGTTCAAATATAAAACCAGTGTTTCTGGGTTCATGTGTGAACCCACAGGCTGTAGGTATGAGGCAGTGTCCTGTATCACTCAGAAGGAATTGTCCATCAGCCCCGTTTCCAAACAGTGGGGTTTTACACTTGTGCTTGTTCTGGTTTAATACTGTTTCAGTAGCTTGTATTCCTGTCTTTCAAACACCCTTGGAATTCCTATTATTCTCTGGTTTTTGCACCTTGAGAAAGGTGTGTTTCTTCTTTCCACTCAGGGCTTCTTAAGATGTTTGTGAGGGTACATCACATAACCCTCCTGCAGGGCTGAGGAATGGAGAATGGAAAACTGATCAGCTTTGAAGGAACTACAGTTTCATAACCAAATCTTACTCTTAACTTCCACAAGGATCCCATTTTGTTTCTGTGTAGATTTTAATATTGAATAGGTGATGACTTAGGAAAGGTGACACATTGTTAGTGAAAAATGAAGTGCTGACATCACTGCACAGAGGTTGTGTGCTCACTGCATGGAAAACAGATTATTTTGCCTGTGTTTTTGTCTATCAGAAAAGACCCACAGAAAAGCATCTTACACTCTTCAGAATGAATCTGCTGTTCTTCTTCATTTCCTAACAAAACTAATTCTGTAATATTCACAGTAACTAGCTGTAAAAGCACACATAAAGGGGATTGTTGTGTCAGATGAGGCATTAAATAAAAGGAGTTCCTGTCTTGATGTGAGGTTTCATTGAAAAAGGGAAAAAAACTGGAAAGAACATATAAAATCTTAATGTATTACTTTGATTTCAGAATTTTCATTTGGTTGTCATGACTTTCCATTTATGGTTAGAAACTTGCTTATTACATTACAAAGGTAATGAAATTTAATTGCAGTGCTAGTCATCGCTTTATGAATGTGAAGGGATACATGTATTAAAAAATGAGGAGTTACAAAAAGTTACTGCTGTCAGGAGTGAGGAAATATGTATTAAATTAGGTGCACTTTGCAGAAATCTTGAAAGAACTAAAGAAATCGCATCTCTAGGGTAGCACATCATCATGTTTCCTTAGAAAGATGAAATACTTTGGGACTGCCAGGCTTGGAAAACTCTGTCACACGGTGACTGAACACGATTTTTATGTCAAGTTTGTGCTGACGTCTGTTGATAACAGAGCCTGCTGATGGTCCTTGGGAGAGACATGCTGCCTTTGTGGCGCTGGGATTCAGCACGTCAGGCTGCCTCGTTCCGCAGTGCTGGGCCAGTGTTTATCTGTGTAACCAAGGCAATCACCTCAATGGGCTCACGAGAAAATGGAGCATCATTTCGCTGTGCGGTCGCTCACGTACAGCTTATCGTCTGCCTCCGCACCCCCTGCTCCTCTGAGTGCAGCGTGGAAAAGGGGAGTTGTGGAACTGCCAGATACCGGGACTTGTCACTAATTCCTGTGCTTTCATTCCTCAGGCAGAGGATGAACCTCCCGTGTATGTATGAACAATGCAAACACATGCTTATGGTCGCCCGGGAGCTCTCACGGCTTCAGGTTTCCTACGAGGAGTATCTCTGCATGAAGACGTTGCTTCTCCTCTCTACAAGTAGGTGGACAGCTCAGTACCAAGCTTTTGGCATTTACATCTACAAAAGTATGTGGTGAATTTGCAGTAGATATCTTAAGATAGGTTTGTGTAATATGATGCGTGAAGGTTTTTATCTTTCAGTAGGATATGCTGGGGTTAAACAAGTCACAGCTTAGGAAAATTCTGTCTGTACTGAATGAAAAGGTCAAATATGGTGTCATAATAGTCCTTTTAGAATATACAGAAATGAACTGAGACAACATAACTCATACAGGTTACTATATGCAAACAACTTCTACTGGTACCCAGTGGCTTCACTTTCGCCGTGCTCCGTGGGACTGTAGCTCCCCGAGGATCTCAGCTGCAGCCCTGGCTTGGCTGCAATCCAGGACTCAGCCAGCAGTGTGTGTGTGTGTGTGTGCTGGGAGTGGGTGTGAGCAGGGCACTTTGCCTCGCACCAGGGAAGCCTTTGTGTCCTGGGAAATCCCATCCCACGGCCGTCACAGCGATCCCTACGGTCCTACAGGGCTGAGGGAGCTGCCGACGTGTTCCTACTTCTGCTTGTCAGATTTGGTTCAGCTCAGTGCAGTGACAGGTGCCAACGTGCTTTGAAGGGAGCAAGAGCATCAGTGCAAGTCAGGATTACTCAGCATAGGACTCCTGCATCATCCTCGTCGGGTGCTTTGGGTTGGAACGGACCTTGAACATGATGGAAAGTAAATACTACATTTAAACAGTTCTTTACACAGAGGGTGTAAACATCCCTTATCTTTAATATTTCCAGTGAATAGCAGCATTAATTCTTATAAAGCAGTGAGGACTTGTTCACTTTGGGCTTTTCCTGAGAGGAGCAGGAGGAATGTGTAGCCTGGCACTGCTCCCATTGCAGGGCAGTGAGTGGTGGGTGGGAGCAGGGGTAGCATGAAGGGGTACTGTGGTGCCTTGGGCAGTTCCTCCCAGTCCAGTGCCTCAGGAGTGGTGTGGGGGGCACTGGGCTGCCATGACCAAAGCCCCATCAGCCTGGCAGAGCCCAGCACAGCCTCACTGCCAAACCCAGAACTGGGACAAGGGCTCTTTTCACAGGAAACTTGCCGCCTCTCACAGCCGTGGGCTTTGTAGGAACTTAAAACTTCCCTAAAACTGCAGATTTAGAACAGTTTCTGGTTGATTCTGAAATCTCTCCCAAAAATTCCGCAAGTGTTTTGGATGTGGTGTAGGCCAACTTTCCTTAAAGGAATTGGAAATTTCCTTAGAGAAATTTCCATGGCAGAAGTGGTGACAAGGCAGCACTGGCAGAATTCAGCCCATTCAGGAGTGAGGCCAGGCGGGCGCCGGTGTTGCTCAGAGAGGCCCCTCCATTTGATCTAGGGTGAAAGACAATATATCTTCATATTTTGTTGAGGACATACATTGTGTAAGTGGTACATTGTGGCACTTCTGCAAATTGAATAGCTAAAATTTGTATAGCTCTTTAATCCATGACTTTACAGTTTTAATTGGTTTATTGTGTTTCTGTGTTAAGTTTTCCAAGAGAAGATGAAGAGGAGTAAAACAGGAATCTCACACAGGTCTGGACATGTAGCTCACACACAGACATAGCTCACAGACCTTTTACATGTGAATTATTGAAACAACATATTTCATCTCCTGTGTGGGCAAGGCAGACAGGAGACTTCAACATCTCTCAGATGCTAACAGTGCAGTGAGGGTTGGATTTTCTGAGGAAAGGAGTGTGCTTTATGTCCTCTGTCCTCCTCTCTTGCTTTCAATCAGCTTTGTCTCAGCTCTTTCTCTCCTCTGTCTTCAGCTCTTTCTCTCCTCTGTCTTCAGCTCTTTCCACTCCCTTCACCAAGGCAATCAAAGGCTTCAAATGAAGGATATTAAGGACCAGTGCTCATTCATCCGGGTTAGTCCTTGGCCTTTAGGAGAATGTAGGCACAGGGGCTTAACCTGGATTTGAGTCCCCACACCTTGGGTTGCTGACTCCCAGATCATCTACCCAGCACTATCTTGATGTCCCATCCCTCTTCCAAAAAGCTCTGCCCGTTCCCTGATTCCTCCATGGCTTGGGCAGTCAGTTTGTTGTCCATCCAGTCTGTCAGTCCTTGCCTGGATGCATTACTTGATCCGTGTCAGGAGGCTTGGAACTAGATGATCTTTCAAGATCCTTTCTGAGCCAAACCATCCTGTGATCCTACCATTCCTCTTCCCCTGACTTGCAGACTTTTTATGGAATCTTTCTAATGTCACATTTCCCCAGACACAGAAAACACCAGAACTCCAGCCCTGGTGGCACTTCATCCAGGCACTTCCAGAGCTGGGTATTGTTGCCTCCAAGGACTGATTCCCTTCCCTCTGTTTCTTGGTAGGATACCTTTGGGGTTTTATTTTTGTTTTGCACTGTCCTGTGCTTTTTCTTCAGCTAGCCATCAGTCCCAGTTCCTGCTCGCTCTTTACCTCTCTGCTGTCATTTCAGTCAGTCCAAGTCCTTTTTCTTTTGGTCCTTTTCAGAGAATCACAGACTGGTTTGGGTTAGACGGGACCATACAGCTCATCTCATTCCAGGCTGGCCTTGAACGGTCCCAGGGATGAGGCAGCCACAGCTGCTCTGGGCAACCTGTGCCAGGGCCTCACCACCCTCACAGGGAGGAATTTCTTCCATCTCTTAACCTAAATTTCCCCTCTTACTCCTCTCCTATCATTTCAGTTCCTGTTGTAAGACAGCTTAAATAATGGCACAGTTTATAGTTTTATAATGTTCTAAAGGTCCATATCAATGTTTCAGTTCCCAAGGAAGGCCTGAAGAGTCAGTCTCTGTTTGAGGAGATCCGGATGACATACATCAAGGAGCTGGGCAAGGCCATCGTGAAGAGAGAAGGGAACTCCAGCCAGAACTGGCAGCGATTTTATCAACTGACTAAACTGCTGGACTCTATGCATGATGTAAGTCCTGAAAGGAATGCTGTAGGCATTCCAGATAAAGACATTTGGGGCAGTGACAGTGGTCTCCTCTAGGCTTTTATTATTTAAAGGTATAAATTGTGGGGAAGGAGGAGTTTCATGCCCCTCTACTATCCTAACTAAAGGCAAATTAACAGCCACGAACATGGTGCTCTCAGGCTACTTGGGCAGTGGAATCCACAGCAATTAATTTTATAATGAATGTAATTCTGAGTCTCTTTAGTTTTTAAAAACTACATTGCTTTAAAATGGAGAAATTCAGAAACTAAATGACATGCAGTAGGTTGCAGAGGTGTGAAGTTTACAACCTGTGTTATCTCAGAGACAACTAGTAAGGAATTTATGGAACAGTTTGGAATTGCATTAAAATAATGCTTCAGCACTATGTGTTGTGTTAGCAGTGGACTAGTTTGGCAAGGAATATTGGAGTTCAGACTGTCTGCTTTGGCAATATAATTCTACACTGCATGTATAGACACAAAGCAGTTTATGGCAGGGAAACTTTTAGACCTCAAAATTAGTATTTTGTTTGTTATTGTACCAAGCACCTGGAGAGATCTAATTAAGCTTATTCATGTGTGTGTTATTTATCTGCTGGAATGGGAATTGCTACCAAATCTCTTCAGTATTTGTATCTGTTTGTTTGGTTTATATTGGAGTGCCATTGACAAGAATTAATGAAATGAGGACACCTGTGCACATCCTGTTGGAGCAGGGGTTACGGTTGCTGGGATGTGCTTCATCCTGTTGGAGCAGGGATTGGGGAGGAGTAGGGTGGAGCTGAGTGGTTCTTCTGTGTGTGTTCATGTGCAAGTAATTCTTTTCCTTATCACTTGTAGGTGGTTGAAAATCTTCTGAGCTTTTGCTTCCAGACATTTTTGGATAAATCCATGAGTATTGAGTTCCCAGAAATGTTGGCAGAAATCATCAGCAATCAGATACCAAAATATTCCAATGGAAATATCAAGAAGCTCTTGTTTCATCAGAAGTGACTGCCTTAACACAAAGGGTTGCCTTAAGAAACCGTCACTCGATAGCTTTGTTTTGTAAAGAGAAAACCTACAGAACTTGTTCCTTTTGTCCTCGCAGCGGTGTTTCTTTTGTAATTATGCACTACATGTGGTTTACAGAGGGCCAAGAGTTAGGCTGGAGAAGCAGCGGATTTCTCCCATTTGGGAAAGAATTGGGGAGAAAGGAAAGGAAAAGAAATCGTAAATCATATTTGTAAGAAATTTTCTCTCTCCCCTCGTGCACCATCCCTGGATGCATCAAACCACCAGTGACAAGCTCTGAGGCTGTTACGGACATTCTGCTAATTAATTAATTGCTGCAGTTGGCTGGNGTTTTGGATTTTTTTTTTTTAAAGTTAAGGTAGCATTTTGGTTTATGCATGTAACCTGAAGAAAGTTTACAAGTGTATATCAGAAAAGGGAAGTTGTGCCTTTTATAGCTATTACTGTCTGGTTTTAGCAATTTCCTTTAACTTTATATACCGTGAACTCGGCTTGTTCATTTTTTCTTACATAATTTTTTTGTAATACTTCAAGATGCCTATTGTACAGCTGGTTTTTTAAGGTGGGGCAGCTCGTAGCTTTCCTAAACGACCTCTAGACAGTAAATCCTCGAGTAGATTCATGTGAAAATGGGTTGGGCTTTTCTAACCTGATCGCTTTCAACTGTCAAAGCGGCTTTAAAAATTTGGCTTTTTTTGAAGGCCAGGGTGGGTGGGAGAACACTCTCAAATCCCATTTCAGTAGATCTGAATGAAACAAATCCTTTTGGTATATTGCAAAAGTCTTGGATATGCAGATTCGTAGAAAATTAACCCAGTCCTCAATGGATGTAAATGAGCAGGTTATTTTATATATTGAAAAAAAAGAAGCCTGATTTTTGCATAAGATGCAACAGCCATAACGCAAAGAGTCATGGGCTGCATTGATGCCAAGAAGATCAGTCCTGACTGCCCATCAGGAAATTTTCAGGAAAATATGCATAGCTTCAGAAAAGTTTACTTCTGTGTGGAAAAACTCACATTTTCTGTACACTTAAGCCTGTCATCGCACAAGTCTATCTGGAAACCCCCACGGACAGAGGAGGTGGACGTGTGATTGCACCCAGTGGTTTGGGTTTGTTCTCCTGAATGGATTCCAGAGTCGTCCTCTCTGGGGAGATGTCCGAGCGGCCGCGCAGCTGTGACTGGATATCCCAGCTCCAAACTCACCTGGTTAGAGACCCAGTTCCACATCTCCACCCATCACTGACTGCTCCATCCTCTTTCCTGGGAAGCAGGAAAGCTCCGCTACTGAGTTTGTGGTCTTAGATTTGTCCGTCAAACTTTCTGTCTTTGTAAGGCTGCAGCCCTTCACATTGAATTCCTGGCGTGCCATAAATTCCCATAGGCCTTGTGGATTTCTCCTTGTTGCCATTGATAAGGATATTTTCTGACGTTTAGAAGCTGTAGTAGCCTTTTCTATGTGCACCTTAACAATTTTCTGTATCTCAAAATTGAAATATTTACTAAGCCACTCTAAAATTTGATTTTTACTCAAAGTGGCCAGATTATTTGTGTAATAGAAATGAGAAAGATCATCTGAGAAAATACAAAACCTAATATATTTTTATATTTAGTTATAGTTTCAAATATGTATAATCGGTATATTCGCTGATCCAAGAAAAGAAGGGAAGGGCTACTGCAGCTTTAAAAGCAATTTATTAAATGATTGTAAAATAGCTTGTATAGTGTATAATAAGGATGATTTTTAGATGACAGATTGCTTTATCATGATACATGTAATTATATTTTTTGTAGGGGTCACAAATATGCTGAGTGGGAACCCGTTCTGTGTGGTTTGGCTGGAGGCAGCACCGGAGGCGTCGGTGTTCGTATCCAAAGAAGTGCTTTGTTCAGAGGGGAAAGCCTGTGCTCCGTGGGTGTTTGTAGGGTTGGGTTTGTGTTTATTGAATCACTGTGTAAAAATTCCCGTTGGCTTTTGGGTGGGATGCTCCTATCTGTATAGTCGGGAACTGCTCCCGAGGCACAGCTGAACCAGACCCCCACTGCAAAAACTGTCAGCCAGGACACCCAACTCTGAACTCCTCCCGGGACAATTTTGTCCACAGCCTCACTCCCACAGCAAAAACAGCTTCAAAATCGGGCAATAATCTGCGTCCAGGTGCCAGCAATATGTAAATACAGAGCATGGGGTGTCCACAGCACATTTCTACTTTCAGCAAACATTGGTTTCCAACTGAAATAGGAAACTCAATTCTCCTTTCTTAAATCTCTTTTTCAATGTTATACCTATTAAAAAAAGATCCTATATTCAGTACTTTGGAGTAAAACATCATCTTTAATAAAAGAAAATAATAATTCTCTCCTTTGATCTGTACAGAATATGTACATTTTCTTATAGGTAAAGGTCAGGATTTTAATTATGACATCCAGCCCAATTCAGTGGGAATCCTCACACGCCCAATTGTGATACAGATAGGAGTTTGGTGCTCTTGGGTTTGGGGGGGGTGTGTCTTTGGTTCAAAGGAAATCTACTCTTACTTTTGAGGATATTTTATAAACTTGTATCCCCAGAGCCCTCATTCAGAGCCTGGGGCACAGCGTGTGTGCGGGTCGGGGTGCACGCACCCCAAATGTGGCATTTCTACCAGCAGAAGCAACTGCGGTGAATTCCAACAGATGATTGAGTTGGGGGTTGGAACTATGTGAGCTTTAAGGTCCCTTCCAACCCAAATTCTGGGATTCTGTGATCCCCCCATGAGAGAACTGGTCACGCAGGAGGAGAGGCTCTCTGCCCGTTATGTCTGTTTGCCTGTATATTCATTTTTAGTCTGTGGATTTAAGGAAAAACAAAGGAAACTGTGATGTTAGAGAAAAAGAATCGTCCTGTACGTACTGTTCAGTTCTAAACTTCACCCGTGAGAAAACGTAGTGCTTTAGTCAGCAGTGAGAAGTCCATGTCCTGTTATCCGTAGTCCGTGTAGCAGTGGGTAGGCCCTGCACTCTGGATAAAGCAGGGAGAATTCTGACTTTGGCTCTTCAGTGCCTTATCACAAAGTGCACGGATCCGCCCAGGGACGGCGGGGGCAGCTCAGGACGCGCCGGGCGCTCGCAATGGCCTTATGGGGGGACACCGGGACAGGGGGGCGCTGGGGGACCGGCACGA
>VXAU01004838.1:748763-869159 GCA_013399695.1 Formicarius rufipectus
GGCAGGGGGAGGGGGGCTGGGAGTGGGTGCCAATTGATGCTGAAAAATGACCTCGCCATTTTCACAGAGAAAGGTAGGGAAGAGGAGGAAGTGCCTGGATGAACATCGGCTGCGGGAACGTCCCGTAGTTGAGTTTTAGAGGGGGGACTTCAGGGACATGACTTAAGAGTGAGATTTTATAAAGATTGTATTACTATATCCCTGGAAGTGTTCAAGGCCAGGCTAGATGGAGCTCTGAGCAACCTGGTCTAGTGGCAGGTGTCCCTGCCCGTGGGTTGTAATGTGATGGTCTTTAAGGCCCCTTCCAACCCAAACCAGTCGGGGATTCCATGATTATATACCAGTCACGCTCTATCCTTAGCCCAGTCTGCAACCAGGGGTTGCTGAGCCATCAACATAACATAGGAACCAAATTTTCAGGAACGTGAAGGGCCTCTCCAACCAGAGGCCTTGTGTCTGAGGAAAGGCTGTGTGTGCATGTGTGTGGAAAACACCCCACCTCGAACAACCTGCACAGCAGCAGAGTCAGCGATGGGTCATTACTCTATTTTGTATATTAAACAAAAAGATATATACTGGGGACGAATCCTATATCATACCGGTGTATGGCATTATTAAAAAATCATTATTTTTATCACAGCGATTTTAAACAGCATAAAACAAAAAGAAAAAATTAAACCAGTGACTCCTGTTTAAAAATAAAAGTTGTAGTTTTTTATTCATGCTGAATAATTCTGTAGTAACAAGTCTGTAGTTTTCACCTACTCAGTGAAATGTTGGACTGTAAAAGCTTGTGTGGAATTGTTGAACATTTATTTTTTCATTTAAATTTGCTGTTCTGGTAATACAAAGCCACACATCTGTACAGAAGTTGCAGTAAATGTGAGCCATTTACAGCAATGCCGAATAATGGACGGAAACCATATAATAAAATTCTGCTTTTTTCATTAAATGGCTCCAAAATGCTTTTGTGAAGTGTTTGCTGTGATCCTGTCGAGGGTTGGGTTTGACACCACGTCAGTTCATTTGGGTTGGTCTTACTATTCACCTCCTTCAGGAATTATTTGTACTGGAGTGAATTGCTGCCATAGAAGTTCTGAAGCAGGAAAATTTCTGATCATGGAGTTCAGCTTAACAATTCAAGATCACAACTGCCTATGTTTGCCTTTGCATTCTAACACCCATTTTCTGGAGGGGCATCAGCACCACGGTTCTCTAATGGAATCCAGAGCAGGAATGTGCCTTGGAGCAGCCTGACCTGTGCCCACCTCAGAGAAGGGCTCAAAGCTGCCAGGACAGTTAACTAAGGGAAAAAAGGACAAAATGTATTAAAATGAAGTAAAGAATTGATTTAGGTTCCCAGAACAGCTGAGGTTGCCCCATCTCTGGAAGTGTTCAAGGTCAGGTTGGATGGAGCTTGGAGCAACCTGGTCTAGGGGAAGTGTCCCTGCCTGTGACATGGGAGTTGAACAAGAGGAGTTTAAGGTCTCTTTCAACCCAAATCACTGTGGGTCTTTGATTTAAAATACATTCTGTCACTGCAGTGGTTCTCATGTATCTGATACACATCAGAAAGTGATAAAAGCTCCTTCCTAAGGCAGATACACCAGACTTTAAGTGAGAGAAAATGAAATGGGCTATAAAGCCTTGGACATTGCTTGGGGAGGGTATGGATTGGGATGGGGGTCCTGGGCAGGGGAAGGGCTGTGGGAATCCAGATTAGGTGTCTGAACTGCCCTTGGGCCAGCAGGACTGGGTCTTGTGCAGGAAGAATCCTTCCCACAGGCAGGATTTAACACAAGGTATTTGAATAAGGACTTCCTAAATCAGCAGCACTGAAAGGTGCTGCTGTCTGGCTGTGACAGCGTTGCACTTGGCTTCAGAAAGTCTCAGCCCCGGAACAGAAAGTGCTGTCATAAAGTTCCTTCCCTGCCCTGTGGCCATTGGAGTTTTCAAATGTCAACATCTCTCCAACTCATCAGTAAACTAAAACCTCAGCACAGCTCACGCCTTCACCCCCTGAGCAGCAAAGCAAGTTGTGCTGTAATAAAATCTCATTTAACTGCAGTGTAAAAGGCCGAGTTCCCAGCAGGGAATGATTTCTCTGAATTGTTTGCAATTAAAACGAAGCTTATATAAATTTCCCTTTGGTAATTCCCAAGCTGGATGGCTGTGGATGGAGGTCAGAGGCAATACAAGAAACACTTATGGAAACATTTTTCAAGGAGCAACATCAGATGTTAGGATAAAATAACTACTCTGTGGCTCATGAGCTCCAGTGTCATGGCAAGTGCATCAAGCCCTCTGTGTGTTTGCATTCCACCCAAAATACCACTTATGCCATTCCATTTATAAAATAACTGACATCAAAGGCATCTTTGGTCCAGGATCTGATGCCTTGCAGGATTTTTGCCCCTCCTGTGCTCCATCGCACTTCATTGACCATGGGTTGGAGCATGGCCATGGTGCTGCCCTGCCCTGGCAGGGTGGATGGGAGGTCAGGGGGCTGCCGCTCTCCATCACTTTTTGCCTTGTTTTCCAGTTACTTGCTTTCTGGAGCTCTATCCTCAGCTTCCAAGAAATTCGGATAAAGCCCAGCATGAGATGTCAATTCATGATTTCTCTTGTGTTCACATTATCCCAATAAAACAATGGCATTTCAAACTGGTTTGGAAAAGATGCCATTGCATGCCATTTTTAAAATTTTGACATTTAGTTTTTGAGCTCTTGAGTTTGTGCTTGTCCCTGGGATGATCCCCAACAGGCTGGTTTGTCCATGGCTGTCTCTCCACTGCAGCAGGAGCTCATGTTGAGCTCTGGGCACACAGAGCTGTGCCACTTAACACAGAGATACGGGGATTTTACGTAATAGAAAACGCCTTGGCTCTAGGTTAGTGATTATCTCAGAGGGCCTCCCAAATGTTCCCAGTCTTCTTGTCAGGATATCATCAGGAACTAGTCTGGAAGGGTACCCAGGGCTCTGCAGGCTCAGGTCCTGCAGTGATGCTGTAGGAATCCCAACCCTTTCAAGCCCCTAAATCCAAGACTCAGTCATTCCCTCAGATCCAGCTGACCCTCATTCCAGGGGTCTCTACAGGTACCTGTGCCCATCCAGGCATCAGCTGGATGCTGAACTGCGCAATGGCATCAACTTGATCTGTATCCTGGAATCACAGGCTCATTTGGGTTGGATGAGACCTTAAAGCTCATCTCGTTCCACCCCCTGCCACGGGCAGGGACACCTTCCACTATACCAGGTTGCCCCAAACTCTATCCAGCCTGGCCTTAGACACTGCCAGGAATGGGGCAGTCACAGCTTCTTTGGGCAATGGGGTCACATGTCAACAAGTTGGGTTCATTTTCTTATCAGGGATACCAATGATTTCAATTATTGGTAGACCTAAAAAAATTACATCTACTGCATGCCCATTTTAAAACGAAAAAGTGTAAATACTGAACTTGTGATGCTGGAGGAGCCACAAGCAGAGGAATCCTGTGAAGGGATTGGTAGTTCACTGATGTCCAGTGCTCGAGCCCATGGAAAGGCAGATAAAAATCAAACTGGAAGAAGGGTAAATACCCTTATCCAATCATTCACAGGCCTGGCACAGCTCCAAAGCATAATTAAGGATATTCTCTGAGGTCACAACAGGGAACTTTGAGTTAAAAAAATAACAAGTAATTGGAATCCTTCTAATTACAGGATCTGCTGATTAGAGATCAAACCACATGAAAAGGTAGAGGGGAAACTGCTGAGGCAGCATCCAGTGTGGGCACTAATTGCGTTGCTAATGCAGGAGGGTGGGCTGAGACTGAGACTGGCCTGGTGAGCCCAGTGGTGGGCAGTGGGAAGGGGGGATGTGTCCCCAAGGAGCGGAGCACAGGAGAAACGTGTCCCCAAAGGGTTGGTTACAGGGCAAATATGTCTCCAAGGAGATGAGGACAAGTGGGATGTATCTCCAGGGGCTGGACATGAGGGGCTGCATCCCCGAGGAGCTGAGCACAGGGAACTGCTGCAGAGCAGGGGGTACAGGCAGTGGCCCAGGTGATGGGGGGGCTGAGCCTGCTGTCCCCCGGGAATCTGCCTCAGAAAACCCATGTCCAGGCTCCTGCAAGAACCAATCCAAAATTATACTTCAGCATTTTTAATTCCTTATTTCTCTCATACCCTTTTCTTTTTTTCCCTTTTTGGCTCACAGGCAGAACTTCCATAGCTGAACTGCAGCCAAACTGCACGTGTTCCTACCCCAAACAAATAGAGGGCTGGTCTACAAGGCTCAAACCAGACCAATTGCTAAAAATAATTTTTTAAAAATCCAACCAGCCCAGCCCAACCCCTGGCAAGCCAAAGGAAACCCCAGGGACGAGCTCTCACACCCTCCCCTTCTGCAGAGATGTTTCTCCCATGGCGTGGGTCAGTCAATCTCCCTTTTTCACACACACCCACTGCCCTGGGGCAAACCCAGCCCCTCTCTGGGGCAGGGGGAGGTCGGGGGTTCCCCCTTGGGGTCCCGAGGGGCTCCTGGTGCTGGTGCCCCTCGGCTGCCTCTGCCATGGCCAGCACTCACTCCCATCACACTGCTGGGATTTGCTGAGCATAATGGGGCTGAAGCAGCTCAAAGCTGTTGGGCTAAATATATCGTCGTTGCTGGGGAAATAAATAATAAACAGCAGCTCGATTAGGATCTGGTGGCGTAATTGGTTCTGCTCTGGGTGGCTGGAGGGCAGCCCTGGAGCTCGGAGCAGCAGCTCTTCAGGTACCAATGTAGCAACAGGTAATGAACAGAAGACCCAGCCAACCCCAACTTCAACAAAATTTCCCCCCAAATAAAACAAAACAAAACAAAACAAAAAAAGGCAAAAAGAAATTAAAAAAAAAATAATATTAAAAAACCCCCCCCCCAAAAAAAAAAAACCAAATAAAAAACCCCCTAGAGGCAGAAGCAGCACATGTATCTCCCAAACCCAGAAGTATTTATTATAGACAATGGCTACAACAAAATGAATAACCTTCAAAAAGCAGCATAACATCTGCAGGACCTGTGGGAGGGGGACAGGGCAGGCAGATGTGGCTGTTCCATCCCTCTTCTCTGCAGCCAGGGCCGAGCAGGAGCAGCCAAACCCCAGCCCTGCAGTGCCCCCCGTGTGTCCCCCAACCCTCCAGAGGAACTGGATCCCTGTGGAAGTGTCACCATCTGGCTCCGCTGGGACAGGAGGACTCAGCCCAGCACTGGCTGCCGTCCAGGCCGGTAGCTCTCCCCCAGGAGTCATTGTAGGTAAACAGCATGAGAATGAGCCTGTTTGCACAAGAGCTGCTCCGACAGCAGCTGGAAGGGCGAGTTACAACCAGAGCCACAGCCCCAGCTGCAGCAGCAGCCGTGCTGGATGGGCTGCAGAGCCATGGAGGGTCACCAGCCCCACCGCTGGTCCTGGGCACCTCCCAGTGCAGCCCTGGGGAAAGATCCTCACCTGCTGCTGGAGCAGCAGGAACCACCCCCAGGCAGCCCAGGGTGGTCAACTGGAAATGAGAACTTACCTTCAGCTGCATTTGTGGAGAGGGGTTTTGGACAAGGGCATGGAGTGAAAAGACAAGGGGAAATGGCACCATGGAGAGTAGGTTTAGATGGGATACTGGGAAGAAATTCTCCCCTGTGAGTGTGGGGAGGCCCTGGCACAGCTGTCCAGGGAAGCTGTGGGTGCCTTGCCCCTGGAAGTGTTCAAGACCAGGCTGGACAGGGTTTGGAACCAGCTGGTATTGGGGAAGGTGTCCCTACCCATGGCAGGGGGTGGAACAGGATGGTTTTTAAGGCCCCTTCCAGCCCACTGTTGGAGGGAGATGTTCACATCAAGGGTTCCTTTGCTCCCACGTTCCAGCCCTTCTGGGGTTCATTCCCATAGCCTCTCTCATCACCCATTGCTCCTCCACCACTCTTCACTCACAGGGGGTTGTGAAGGAAAGCTCTGACCGATCTGCAGATGTTTAATTATGATTGTCCAGGGTAACAGCTGGATCTCCAAGCAGGGCAGGGATGGGGGAGCAGCAGGCAGGAGGCAATGAGGGTTGTGGAGGGCTCCCAGACAGATGGACCCACGGCAGTAGGGACACAGAAATCTGCCTGTGGAGATGGGTTTGTTCAAACTCCGCCTCACTCCCACCTCCAGACCCTGCTCTGCCATCCCCTCCTAATCCAAGCCCACGGCTGGTCTCCAGGGCACCCGGCTGCTGCAGATTTTTTCCCCTTCCTGAGTGCGTCAGTGAGTTTAGAGCCCAGGTGTGATTTTCTAGACCCTTTTGTCTGAGGTTTAGAAGCAGAATAAGCGTCATTAGCAGAAGGGAGGATTTACAATAAGTAATAGGTAGGTGCTACCTCGTGAGCCATCAGGTTGTGCTAAATTACCAGCTGCTTTGCCAAGCTCATCTGCAAACAATCAGCTCCTCACCCAGGGAATAGAGCCTTAAACAGCTATTTCTTTAAAAAGTACCTTTGCTTTTAATCTTTATTTCCCAAAAGCTAAAATTCTGAATTAGCCAAAATGTACAAACTATAATTGCTTTGAGGTTTCTGGTTCATTAGAATAATTAAAATACCACAAGCTCTCTGATAAAACACCAGTCCCTCCACCACCAGGCTCTGGGTTTGTGTAGGTAAATTCTTCTCTTGGCTACAGACCCACCTGATCCATCCATGTGCTGAACTCGTCCACTGGGCTTGGCCTCTTCTTCCAAGCAACCAGCAACAGGACAAGAGGAAATGTCCTCAAAAGGAAACATCCTCAAGATGCACCAGGAAAAAAAGCATCCAAACCAATCCCAATCCAACCACAACCCAAATCCAACCCCATCCAATCCAACCACAACTCAACACCAAACCTAACTGAACCCAACCCAATTCCCACCCAACCTAAGCCCAAACCCAACCACCACTCAACACCAAACCCAGCTCAACTCAACTAATCCAATCATAATACAACCCAACATAATCTAACCAAATCCCAACCCAAATGTAACCCAATACAATCCCAAACCCAACCCAATCCAACCCAAATCCAACCACAAGCCACTCCACCCCATCCAAGGCCCCCAGCAGGGCACTGGGAGGTGTGACAGGAGTGCTGATAGTAGTCTGGGTGCTCTCAAACCATCTGAGATGCTTCACGTCCTGCTTCAAAACTTCAGAAAATCAGTAAAGAGAGAAGGGCAGCCCAACCACGGGCCTGTGGGGACCTCAGAAATGCCACATGTGTCAGTGGACACTGGGACCAAGAGGTGGCCTGGCCATGGCCAACTTGTGGGACTTGTGTCACTGACCTGAAACAAGGCAGGGCTGCTCTGTGAGACTTGTCTGACATCAATTCCAACAGATATTATTGCACCATCTTTTTTTTTTTTTTTTTTTTTTGTTTAATGCCTGAAATGACGAGTCGGGGACCACTGGAGAGACTCTGCCCACTGGCAATGCCACCACCCAGATTTTGCATCATTTTGACTGATGACTTTAATATTAAGCATCAAATGCCCTGTCAGGCTGGTTTAGAAAAGTATTTCCTATCTTTAATTTCTCTTGGAATAAACCAGTGTTTACGACACTATTAAAGCTGGCCCAAACCAGGAACATTTAGTAAGCGTTCCAGCCAAATTTTTCTTTTTGGAAAGTTTCAATTAAAAAAAATATTCCACTGGCTCTCCTGAAAGAGCAATAACTTCTGCTTCAGCTTGATTTCCCTTTCCTCCAGGAGACGTCTCGTAAATATATCTGTGTGGGATTTTTGTTCCCAGAAACTCTCTAGGTAGCACATCCAAAAGCTCCCAAGTGTCTTGGAAAAGGAATTTACTCCCATCTAAGAGTAATGGGAGTGTTTGAAGAGCCAAAGGGGGACACTGCACAGAAAGGTTTTGTGGGGACACGGCTGGGAGCAGCCTCCTGGCACCGGGTGGGCTGTGCTGGTGCTCACACAGCATCGCTAAACAGGCCTTAAATACCATGTCCCTAAATAATGCCTTTTGGAGTGGTTTTGGCATGTCTGCAATTCCCATTCATCCACAGCACTCTGCTCTGGAGGGATGATGGAGGAGCAGCTCTGAATGGGACAGTCCTGAACATGAGCAAATACTGATGACAGATGAAATATTAAGCTTGCTAAAAAATCCTTTCCCTCAGTCCTCTCCATCCCTCTCCTCCCCTTTGGGAAGGGGTGTTTGTACACCCGCCCCAGGCAGGGCCAGCACCAGCTCCAAGTGCCCCGAGGTCCCAGCACCAGCCGCAGCCATGGAGTGATGCCGAGGCAGGATAAAGCCTGGCCTCATCCTATGCCAGGGCTGGAGAAAGCCCAGCCCCATGTGATGCCAGCACTGGATGAAGACTGGCCATATCCTCAGCTTCAGGAAAAACCAAGGAACAGCACAAATGTTGACTATTAAATCCAAGGATGGACATGACCCAGCAATGTGCCGGTGAAACACTGGCTTTTATCCCTACAAATCTCTCACTCTGGTCATCCAACACCTCAGAGCAGAGACTACCAGGTAGATGGGGGCTTCAACCCTGCCCAAACCACACCAGACAGGTGAGGAACCCAGAGCATCTCCTGAGGGGTTGGGGTTTTATGGAGAGGGTGTGATCCTGTGGGAATATGCTGTACCATCCACCCTGGAAAGCAGGAAAAAAATTACTGATTTTTTTTTTTCTCCTCAAGAGAAAAGCCCAGGAAGTTTAATTACTGTGGAAGAAACGTGAAGAGGAGTGAAACTCCCTCCTCCCTCCATGACATCATGGAGTGAACAAAGCAGCAGCCCAAGGCTGGAGGGGGTACGGGGGATCAGGGTGTTTGGGAGCATCTCTGTAACTGGTTTCAAATGTCCTTCACTTCTCTCATTACAGCTCTTCTAAAAATATCAAATATAGATCTTTCCCTCATAATATTTTAAGATACTCTATTTATACATTAATTCTTTCAAAAATAAAAAGTGACACATACAGCAATTCAGTCATTCAGAGTTTTTAAAATTATTACAAAAAGCCACAACATCCATCCCCAGGGCGGCAGCAGCGGTACTTCAGCACAAGACCACTGTGGGCTGGGGGTTCTTTTGAGACTTTCTTTTATAAAATATAGTAATTCAAGCTCTCAATATCCTGGCTTCGCAGTCAAACAGGGCTCCTTCTTCTACCCTCCCCCTTAAAAATGACCTGGAATGACGAGGGATTTGCACACTCGCTGTGCCGAGCCCGCACGGTGTGTCCACGGAGGCAGCAGCATCCTCCGAGTGCAGGTGGAGCCGAAGGGCTTGTCCTTTGCTCTCCACAGATCCCAGGCTGGCCACACCAACAGCAAATGCTCTGTGAGCATGGAGATGATTCACCTTGCACAAGCAGCACTGCACAGACTTGGCACGGACAGACAACAGGTCAGGCTGCAAAGGAGATGCCTGAAAACCAGCGCTGGAGAGTGGCAGACGCAACTCCCACACGGCAATGCTGGGAGCAGGGATGTGTCTGTGCCATGGGAATTGGGGAATGGAGGTACCAAACAGCCAAACAACAGGAGTGGGGTTTGTCTGGGGCTGCACCAGGAAGGCAGCACGGGCTGCTCACCTTGCCCAGCACGGAGGCTTACTTTGCAAAAATGGAAATCTTTAAAATAAAGAGTTTGAGAGGTTTGGTCCAAAAGATCCTCACTCTACCACACCAGCACCTGCCAAGCCCGGCCAGCCCCAAGACCCCCCAGAGCCCACCCAGGGTTTGCTCTCACCTGCAAGCCTGAGAAGGGAGGTCACCTCACTGGGGCTGCCCCAGACACCACGGGGGCTCAGCCCCCTCAAACCACTCCTGCAGCCCCAGCCTGGGGTTTGGTGCCAGCCAAAAGCACCTCACCCCTTCCCCTGCCCACAGGAACAGCAGGGTGCTCCCTGGAAGCACAAAGAGCATCACTCAGGCTGGTTGGAATGTGGGGAAGGAGCTGGGGGAGCAGGACTCGCTGCTGGCCTCTCCTCCTCGGCAGGGACACTGGTGGGTCAGGGTCCCTCGGTTCCCACCAACGCTCCATGCAGCTGGCAGATGGTCCTGCTGTGAGGAACACCCGGCTCAGGGGCTCTGGTGCCATTCACAGTCTGCAGGCTCGGCCCCTCAGTGCACTCGGCTGCAGTGTGGAGCTGTCCCTTCGCTGGGGATGTGGCTTCAGGCACCTCTCCATCTCCCCAGGACTGCCCCCACACAGCCCTGGTGCGCACCGGCAGGAGAGGAGCACGTCACGATCCACACAAACATCCATCGCAGTGGGCACAGGGATGTCCTCGCCCCACGTCACGCAGGGGCCTGCAGGACTCTGCCATGGATACCATGGAACACTCAGCAGTAGCTCTGTGCACACCCAGTCATAGGAACTCCACATAGTTCTCGGGGATCAAGCCTGTCTTGCCGTTGAGGGTCCCTTCCAGCCAGCCAGGCTCCTGGGATGGGTGAACTGAGGAGAAAAGGAAAGGGCAGGTCACTACAGGAGGGGACTGGGGTTCCTGCTCCTTGTGTGCTGACAGTGTTGAACTTGCTCTTGGAAGAAAGTGAGACCTTTAATTTCTATTTATTTTTAAGAAAGGAAAACTAACACAGCTAGAAATAAGCTTTAGAATCCCTTCCAACCCAAACCATTCTATGATTCTGTGAACACACCAAGGGGCTCAGACAGCTGAAATGCTCTGTCTGTGCCTGCTCTCCCATAGGACTCCTCAGTCTTTCCTTCCCCAGGTGAATCTCACGGCAGGACTGAGTGAGCCACGTGCTCAGCTGTACGTGGTGTCTCCAGATACCACTTGGGGCTGCTGGGCTGAGGCAAGTGAAGCATTTGGGATAAGAACGGGGGATCAAAACTTCCTCCAGATTTGGACTAAAATCTCTTTGAGGTCGGAGAGAACATGGTTAACTCTAACCCATGGTGAACTCCATCGTATCTTAACCCTGCACATCCCGGCTTGGCCTTGGCCCAGTCTGGGAGGGAAATTGCATTAGCGAATGCTCCCGGAGGGAAAGCACACCATGCAATCTGATTGTGTGCAACCAGAAACCTGATCAGTCCTCAAAGGCCTTTCTTTATTTAATCAACTCCTGAAAATTTGCTGATTTTGCAGGAACCAGGCCAGAGTTACATCGATGAAGGCAGAGGAATATCTCCCCCACCTCCCACAATAATGGTGGGAAGTTAGTGTTTTACAGCTGCCCCAGCCTCCTGTGACTCTGCAGGTCTGCCTGTTCATGCCACATCTGGAATCAGCTTCACTGGAGCTCTCAAATGTCCTGTTACTGACCATGTAGGTGTTGCTCGGTGTGGGCAGCAGTACCCCAATATCCCAGTTGGATTGAGCTGCTGGTCAGCGATGAAGCTTAAAGTCAAACTAGAACCTGTGTTGAAGTACTTCCAGATTTGTTTGTCTTTGCTGGGGTTTGTAAAGCCCCTTGATCACAGCAAGACTCCCACCAAGCCATGCTGGTTCTATCTATCTCCAGTCAACATGAGCCCTGGCTGTGCTGCTGAGTGACTGGAACATGCTGTGTACTTTTTCCCTTGAATAATCCATTGATTTTTATCAGCTAACATAATGTATTTAATTCAAACTTGTTCCCCTCCTAATTCCCCTCCGAGTTGCTCTGATTCCCACAGGTTCTCAAAGGGGAGACCATGTTTATTTATTAGATAACTAAGGAGCTGCTTAGATGAAGGGTTGTATTTAATTCACATGGATTCATTCTCTTCCCCTTTCTGCTGTATTCTCCTCTATATCCCAGGACAAAACAAGTGCCTGTGGTAGCACCTTCCCAAATGACAATGCTTAACATATAAAAGCCAGAGCTGCTTGGAAAGAAGCAGTAAGTCTTTTCTTTGCACTGGGATTATAACTAAGCCAGAGCTGCTCAGTTCCATGGGGCACAGGCACTTGGTGCAGGAAACAGAAAAACTGTGCTCATTAACGTGGCCTCTGCCTACCCAAAGCCCACCTATTCCAGTATCCAGAGGGACAAAGCACATGATACTTTTCCATCTCCTGCATGAAACATTACAGCAACTGCGCAGAATATTTCTGATGCTGATACCTGGAATTTAATCTCCCCTACCCAGAAGCCCTCCAGGAATGACTCTGTGTATGGCAAACACTGGGGCAGTCCCAGCTTACCAGGCTCTCCCTTGGGCTCAGATGAAGTGTCGTACCCATGGCACGGCCACACCGCCTTGGTCTGCCGGTGGCACCGGGCGCAGCTCTCACCATCCTTCCTTCCCAGCACACCAGGAACCGTATCCTAAATGTTGCACTGAGAAATCAGCCCATGTGCCCCCGTGGCCCCAGGACTCACCATTGTCAAACACGGTGCCAGCTGTGAAGGAGAGCTCCGAGTCGTGCTCGGCTTTGCAGGCGTAGAGCGCACGGGCTTTGCGCAGGGGGGAGCTGCAAAGAGAGGGCAAAGGTTGGCACAAAACCACCCAGACAGACCAGCACCCCCTGCTGCACTCAGGGGGACCATGTTGAAGAGAAGTCCAAAGGCCTCTGCTGCTCTGTGAGGTCCCATGGCTACACTGCTTGGGGGAAGCATGAGAAAGCAGCCAGAGGAGGCTGAAGATTCTTGGGGATGAGCTACAATTCACAAGGTAAATCCCAATCTGAGCCCACATGGCACTGCCAGGACTAGAGCCCATACTGGTGCCCACACAGCAGCAGCTCAAGCTGAGCTTTCCAGGACAGCTTCAGGCACTGGGCTGGAGCTAGAATGTTCTGTGAGTCTCTGAAGGGCCATCACCAACCAGAGGCTGGCACCAGCCCCGCTCTGCCAAACCCATCACTCCTGGGTGCAGCTGCAACCACAAGATTTCTCAAGGCAAAATTAGCACTTGGGCAAAGGATTTCAAAACAGAAAACCAAGCAGACCCACGAAGAATTTGCTGCACTTCTTTGGAGACTGTACCTGAAGGTAAAAAAGATTTTGCTGGAAGTGTCAGCATGCCCACGCTGCGGGGGAGGGAACTGGAGCAGAGAGAGCCAGGAATGGAGCAACACACTGACAGAGCAGGGAAAACGAGGGGCCTCAGGGTCCTCCCAGCAAAGTGCTGTCCCCATACCTGAAGCCTCCTGGGTTTGTGCTGGAGCAAGGCTGGTGGAAAGCTGGGGCATTGCCAGGCTACGGTGATGGTGATGGTGACTGTGCCAACCTGCCAAGGCATTGAGCCACCGCACCAGCCAGCCCCATCCAGGACTCCACAGGCTGCTGGGCCAAGACATGAGCCAAGATAAGTGATGGAAGTGCCCCCAGGAGTGGCTGGGGTGGGGAACAAAGTGTCACCATTCTCAGGCCAGTGGTTTCACCAGGTTTTATCTTTCCAAGGACCTGAACTTCTCCAGAGTTCCCTCTGAGCGAGCCCAGGGAAGTCGAAGTGCTCTGTGGCAAAAACAGTTCTTCACACCAAACCCCACACCAGAGGTTTTGGCTTTGCTGTGAAGAGAGCCCTGAAATGGAGGTCTTTCCTCTCCAAATTCCAGCTGCCTGACACAAGCAGCTCCCAAACACTTAAAACCAAGGATGGGCAAACAATCCTCCCACTCCAGAGGGTCCTTCACTGCCAGGCAGGCACCAGTCATGTGGAGTGCTTGAGAGACCATCAGATGAAAAACAAAAGGTACTTTCAGGCTTACTACCTTGAATTATTCAAGTTGTTGGTTTTCCCCCAAATAAACAGCCCTTGCAGCCTGTGTCCCTGGGCCCAGCCTGTCCCTTGCCCACTGGCTGCTCTCTGGCTGCCATTGTGACTGGCCAAGCCCTGTGGAGCTTTTGGAGACCAAAACACTGGACCATGGTGGTCACTCCCATTGGGTTCCTGCCTCCAAGCATGGCCTAAGGCCAGCATGGCACTCCAGAGTGTCACCCATCACCCTTCTGTGGGCAGCTGGGGGATGCTGAGCCTGTCCTTGAGGAGGAAAGCTGCTTGCAGAGCACTGGCAGCCTCTGCAGATGCACAGCAGGTCAGACCAATGCCCTGCCAAGGGGCAGCCGTGTGCCAGCAGCATTTGTGTGGCTGCAGGTGTGGGGGGAAGAGCTTGGCCTGTGCCTGGAACCACCAAAGAGGTTTGACACACCTCCCAAGTGCAAGGATGCCTTGGCTCTGTGCATGCCAAGGGCTGGGAGCTATGATCCACTGGGAATGGCAACAGCCTCTTGCTCCACTGTGCCAGGGTGGGGAGAAATCCCATCCAAGGACACCCAGCACATGGCCCAGTGATGACACTGCTTGACCTTCCTGAACTAAGAGTTCCCTGGGACCTGCAGTACAGGTCCTGTGTCCACAGTGCAGTCACAGCATAACAGCTTCGTTGGTGCCAAGGACTTGGGACCCCCAGGGAGCACCCACTCCTGGCATCCCAGGGGGCTCCACACAGCACAGCCAGACCCAGTTCCAGGGGCCACTGGGAATCCTCCATTGGTCCATCTGCAAATTCCAGGACCAACTTGCTCCAGAGAAGCCCTAGCACATGGACATGGACAGAGAGCAGCAAATGGCTGTGCTGCCCCATGTCCTTCACTCTCCTCAGATCACAGATGAGACAGTGGCCAGAAAACAAGAGATGACTGTGCTTTCCAGAGGCTCTTCACTCCTTGTAGCACACTTCTTACCTTTGCAGAGCAGAGTAAAGCCAAGGCAGGAGCTGAAGTGGCCAGGAAAAACCACCGAGACCAGCAGCAACACCAGGCACTGTGGCCACAATTTGTGAGCACCAGCTCCTGTTTGCCTGGGCACAAGATCCCTGGAGGCCCAGGGGGGTTCGAAGGGTCTCTCCTGAGGTAGGAGGGTTTGAAAGCTCCTCTCTTGCTGAGTGCAGACAGCTGTGTTGTGGGGTTTCAAGCAGGATGCAAAGGGAAAGGGGAGTGAAGTGGGGGAAACTGGGGAAATTAAACAGAAATAGCAGAAGCAACAAAAAGCAAAGCTAATTGTGCAACAGACCTGATGGGGGATGAGTCGCTGGACGTAGAGGAGGTGGGCATAGGACTTGATGGCGCGGAGAACATGGGCCAGGACGGTGAGAGGGGTGACGTTGGGCTTGGATTCTGAGGGCTGCAAGACATAACCAGAGACCTTATCAACGTGCAACCACAGCAACAAACAGCAACCAAGAGACAGTGAGACGACAGCCGACGATAGCAAGTGCCTTGGGAATATTGAGAGCATGAGACATAGCTACGAAATGAAGTGCCAAGACCTTGGGAAGTGTTTCAAGGCCAGATCTGCATTTCTCTGGACAACAAGAGCTGGATCTTCCAATTAACCACTGCTCCATTGCCCCATCTGCTGAGGAGGGGTCTCGCTGCTGACAGCCCAGCCACTTACCTGCCTTGTATTTCCCCCAGTGCTGCCAGAAATAGCTGCTGGTATTTCTGGACACTAATGATGCCTCTGTGCAGCCTCCACCCGCTCTGTATGTCACTCCTTGCAGTGCTCATGCATTCATTGCTATGAAAATGTCATTGATTTTGTTTTCCACATTTTACACTGCAGAATTCTTGTTTCTGCCTCATGCAAACGGCTCCGGTTCCTCACTTTCAAGACACAGATGTCAAGTGAAGCTGAATTAAGTTACTGAACTGATAAATGCACACAGAAGTGTTTGGTTCCTTCAAAACTGTGCAATTCAGGTCATTCTCAGGTTCACCAAAAGCAATTATTGTACTAAAATACCAATTTCACTCTGATTCATATACTGTTTCTATGCTTAGCAACTCCTTGGTATTCCCTGTCCAATTCAGAGTATAGTTTCCCCAGGATGTCCTCATCCCTGTTTCTGAGCTGGGATCTCCCGAGGGAGAGGGAAGGGATACAGAGAATGGGGGATCCAGAAGATGTGGTAGAACCTCAGCCCTGCAGGAGCAGTTCAGACCAACAATTTAACCTTCCACAGTGTCCTCTGGCTGCCACCAGGGAGGGATATTTCTTACATGGACACTTTACCCCTGGAAATTGGGACCATCTCTGCTTGAGGCCAAACTCTTGGCTTTATGCCTTGCAGGAGCTGTGTCACTGGATTCAACAGACACTGATGAATACCCTCTAGAATTACAGGCAACACCTTTATTATGTCAGAGGATTACATGCATACAGAAACAGGATAAAACAGTGCAGCACCAGGGGCTGGAAAACAGGGAATGCTCCCAGGCAGGCTATAGCCAGAGATCCTCAAAATGTTCTGCTCATAATCATCACTATTTAAGAACAATCCTTTTGCATTTCTTATCATCAAAACTGTCTGTCTTTTGAAAAGTGAATCATTATTCATTTTTCTTAGTCTTCAGCAAAGCTGACAGCCATTGGTACTTACCAGCTACTTGATCTAATCCCACCTGCGAACAGGAGAGGCTACCAAGACCACCAAGTCATCCCAAACTGGTGAAATGAACCCTTCAAGCACCAGTTCCTGTAAACAGATGGCACAGCAGTTCCCTTCTCCAAGAGGGGCCTGGCCAAAGTGGAGTTTGGAGGGTTGATGAGCTGAAATGTGGTTGGGCCTGACCCACTGAGAGCGGCCACCAACACCCACCAGCCCTTCTGCCATTGCACCCACCGTGACAGACAGAGTGCTTGGGGTGCAGGGGGACGTCTCACTGGGCTTGCCAGCATGGGATGGCCACTGTGACATCCCGCTGGGTGTGCCAGCAACGGCACGGCCACCACGGCCACCACTGAGCTTGGTCCTCCTCACTGCACAATAGAAAGTAAATCCAACCACACAGAGCTCTGGGACGAGAAACTCTCAGTGCAATTTTTGAGATGAAATCATGTTGAAAGAATGCAGCTCTCGCTTCCCCTAAAGTCACTCTGTCATCGCTCCACAACTGTGTGCCCACCACACTAATGGCAGTGGGGAATGCAATCAGCAGGACTCCCAGAATTATCCCTGCAATGCTGGGTAAAAAAGCCTGAGGCAAGCACTGGCACTCAGGCCAGCTCTACCTAACAAGTTATCAGTAATTTGAAGTAGGTTTTTGGTGTCTTGGGATCCTTGGTGCCAAAGAAAACACTCTCGGTGCCCACCAAACCAATGGAGAGAACTGTTAACTATTTGGTGTGCAGACCACTCTGTTCCCATCAGGTTGCTCACAGAAGAAATGAACCTGATCCTACGTTGATCAAGCTGCTCCTGTGTAGCTCTGTAAGTCCTTCCAGCACATTTCCTCAAGAAGAGCCCTTGGATACCTTAGGACCCACCTGAGATGCACCCCAGCACTTACAGACCTTGGGGTACGATGCACACCAAGGGTTCATCTCCCTTCCATGAAATACAGGTATTTATTTTCAAGATGCTGCTTGAGTATCACCCTTCTGAGCTTATGGAACGGCAAGACCCGAGTCCTGTCTCGTTGGAGATGTCCGTGCACACGAGTGAATGGACTATCCCAAGGTCTCTGGAATTTTGGAAAACATTTTTCTTGTAGAATCCAATTCCCTTTGTTTCTCATGGAAAGAGCAGAGGTGGTGACAGGTTGGGGGGAAGTGTTGGCTGCTGCCTGCAGGCAGCAAACATCATCTGGACCTTTTTTTCCTTCTTCTTACTCGGGAGGGCTTTGCGAGGGGCTCTTCCTGTTGTGTGCACAGTGGAAACAAAACAGAGAAAATTGCTAAGAACCAGAAAAATCACCAGAAGCAGGAAACAAAGAAGTGGCTCAAATTAGTCTTCCAAGGTGAGTATGGACCTCTCCCCAGCAGAAGAAGACAAGGGAACTCCACGAGTCTGTAGCCCAAGGCATCCCAAGGCTCTCGCCTGTCCTGCTGGCCTGTCTGTCCCCTCGGAAGCAGCGACTGTGACCCTGCAGGAATGAGGAGGGCACTGTGCCACAGCCTCTGCAGGGGCACCTGCACCTTTCACTCCATGTGCCCCTCTGGAAATCCCACTCTTGCAGCAAACACTGTACTTAGAAATTAATTTAGGTGCTAAATCCTTCTCCCTGCTTCCTGTGCCTGCTGTACATGCTGCCTTTCCCATGTGGATGTTTAGTTTGCTGCCCAAACGTGTGAAAAAAAGCAGTAACTCTTGCTTCAAGACTTTGCTGAAGTTGCTGAAGCTAAAAAAAAAAAATATCTCTTTTTTAACCTGCTTTCATAACCTGCCTCTTTCATTCCTCTTCCTTCTCAATCCACCCGTCCTGGCCGCCTCACTCTGCTCACCCAGCTCAGGCCCTCGAGGCATGTGCAGCTCTGAAGGGCCATTCTCACTGGGTTTCCAGACAACTTCTCCTGCTTTGTTCTCCTGGCTGAGAGGACATCGTTTCCACTTCAAACATGTTTACAACTTGTTGTTTATTTTTGTGGAACTCAGGGCTATTTCTGATACAGGACATCTCACAGCTATGGATGGGCAGAGCCTACTGATGGATTAAAGCCCTTTCATGAAATCACCTCAAGAAAAACAACAATATTCCCTTTCTGACATGATCAGTACCTGAATGCAGCATAATACACCAAGGACCACCCGGCCCTTTACACTCTGAACTGTTCCTATAGAACAAAGCTCCAGAACATAAGGTTCTGCTCAAGATAACAAGAAAAAAAGAATTTATAGCTTTATGTTATGCCAGAGCACTTAATTCTGCTGAAAAAAAGCACAAGACTGCAGTTCCCAACAGACATGGCTCTGTTGCCTAAATGAAATGGGAGGCAGCCTTGGGTGGAGCTCATGCCTTGCTGCTGATCCTAGCAAAGCTTGGAGTGGATGGATGGGCTCTAGGAAGCAGTTCCTGGGCACTGGCTGCACGGTGGGTCAGTGATACACCACCCCATACCTGACCTTCAGCTCACAGGGCTACAAACTGGCAGGTTCTTACTCTGTTTGGTACTTTAACACAAGAAAAATGACAAGCTCTCTCCAGAGTTATTCTCTCAGGGGTTATTGTGCTGCATGGTCATTTGGGTGGAAAAAAACCCCGACACATTTGAGGAAACAAGCAGCCAAAATGCCCTGTAGTCAGCATCTCTTGACCAAAAAAAGCTCTCATTCTTCAGTGTGGACCTTCCCCACATCTCCATTTACCAGTTCCCCATCTCCATCAGCACAGATTACAGGATCTTCTTCCCAGTAACAGAGATGTGTCCCTCTGCAATCCTGATGACACCCAGAATATGGGTTTGTTTTGTCACTTTGCTGCTTGGCTGATTTCCCACATATAGAAATATTTCCCTGCTTTAGTAATTTCATAAACCATCTAAAAGCTTTTCCACTTGAATAAGAGAGAGACTGGGATGAGTTCTGACTTCAAGAAGGAGAGCTGGAGTTGTTGTCCCACTTGACAGACATTCCCACTTCCAAATGCAGCTGAATGATGCTCAGTGGTGCAGAGGGATGTGGTGACTGTGTTGGCTTGGTACAGAATTCTGGCATGGAGCTCAGATCCTGCTGATAACGCTGGAGAAAGTGAGTGAATAAGCAAAGAGTCAGCAATGGTAGATACTTTCAGCATGAGTAAGCGTTGGAGGCACTGCAGGAAGGAAGTTTGCAGGAGTGGCGTGGTGTCAGCACAGGTGTCCTCCCCAGCAGGTGAGATCCAGGTGAGGGAAGCATTGTGACATCTTAGCATGGAACACTATTTCATTAATAGCTGCACAACTTATTTATAACAGAGAATTATCAGCATCACCAGCAAGTTACCAACCCACTAGTCACTGCTCTCATGTGGGACCAGCACTGGAAGTAGGACAGGCAGGGCAGGGGAATAGAGGCAACCATGGGTCCACACCAGTGGGGCTTTGGGTCCTTCCCAGCACCCAATGTGGACATGATATAGAGTCACAGAATGGCCTGGGTTAGAAGCTCACCCAGTTCCATCCATCTGCCATGGGCAGGGACACCTTCCAGTAGACCAGGTTGCTCCAAGCCCCATCCAACCTGGCCTTGAACACTTCCAGGGATGGGGCAGCCACACCTGCTCTGGTCAGCCTGTGTCAGGGCCTCACCACCCTCACAGGCAGGAAGTTTTTCCTAATGTCCCATCTAACCCTGCTCTCTGTCAGTGGGAAGCCATTCCCCCTTGTCATTCCTTGTAAATTGTCTCTCTCCATCTTTCCTACAGGCTCCCTTCAGGCTCTGGAAGAAGCAATTAGGTCACCCCAAAACCTTCTCTTTTTCCAGGTTGAACAAACCCAATTGTCTCAACCTTTCCTCGTATCAGAGGTGCTCCCTCTAATGAACTTGGTGGCCTTCTCCAGACTTGCTCCAACAGGTCCATGTCCTTCCTGTGCTGGGGATCCCAGAGCTGGAGGCAGCACTGCAGGTGGGGTCTCACCAGAGGAACATGTTCTGCCTCACTCCACCATTCGCTTAGCAGCTATGTTTTCTGCTCCATCAATACTCACTCCCTCTCTCAGCAGACTCAAAATCAAGCTGGAAGGTTTTATGTTGAACTGAATGCTTTCAAACTGTGCTAAAGTGCTTAATTATTAATAGAAAAGTTGTAATGTGGCAGTAGGAAGCCAAACTGGCAGTTTAGGAGGGAAGTGTTGGTAAATCAGGAGCCAGCATCTTAGTCATGGTTTCTCCATCGTGCTGCAGCTTCTAACATGAGGTAATTCTGCAAGTCTGGGTGCATTAGTCACCAACAAATTGTGTTCGCAATTAAGGAGAACTCAACAGCCCTCCAGAAATCTCTCATTCTCTCTGGCATTCAATGCACTGTTTATCTTATGCCCTCCCCCCCCCATAAAAGAAAGCTCTCCCATCTGCTGCCCTGACAAACCATATGGGACTCTTGGAAAATGAAGGAAATTAAAAGTCCCTGTGGGATCACAGCTCCCAGACCGACTGGGGAGGTTGGTAGGATCAAATATTTGAGCCAAACACATCCTGTACACCATGCAGCCCTGCTATGCTGCCCAGCTGGGTCTGCCACCCATAAGGAGCTCAGACTTGAGGTATGTGGCTGGGGGTGACCTCATTTTGGGAAGCTGGAGGAAGGGTGACCAATATGAAATGATGCTGTCCTTGCTGCCAGCCACCATCATCCTGTGCTGGGGGAGGACAGCCCAGACCCCCAGTCCAAGGCTCTGGCAGGACTAGCCCTGCAGCACCACTCTTTGGAGCCCAGCTTTGGGTGCAGGGCGAGAGAATCCTATCTTTATTTCCCAAAAACAAGCCTCCCTTTTTCTGGCAGAGCCATTCTGTTGTAGGCAGCCAGGAGGGATGCCCAAGGGAAGTGATGCCAGGAGCCAACTGCTCTGGCCCAGGTGATCTCAGGGTCTCACGAGCCCCAAAGGAAAAGTCATGCTCTGCAAGCACACAAGGAGGGCAGGGATTTCGGGATGAAGGAGGGCAGAGATTTCAGGATGGCATCAGCAGCCCTTCCCACGAGCTGGTATTGTCAGCTTCCCAAAGGGAGACTTCTTTTACTTTTTAAATAATTTCTGGAAATAACCAGAACAGCTACTCCCCACCAGAAAAAAAGAAAATCATTCCTGGCTAAGGAATATTCCTCACAAAACTTGATAGGAGGCCATTTCCAGGCTCGAATCCTAACAGAAAACAAAGACAGTTTATTTAAGCCTCATCAGCACCACAAGCTCAAACTCTCATTTTTTACCATGCAAAAATTCTCCGCGCAGCTTAAGGAGCCAACACTTGCCCATGTAGGGCACACACAGTGGGAAAAACAATGGGGATTACTTGGGCCTGAGAAGGTGATTCAAGAATTATGGATGAGTAAAGCCACCGCATAATAATTTTCTGCATTTACTTGATTTCCCTGATTTCCTTTTGTTCATCTGGCCTGGTGCTGCTTTGCTTTGCAGCTTTCTGCAAACGTTCTTGCTGAGCAGGGCATTTCACTGCAAAACCCAACAACCACAATACTGAAATGATACAATTTGATCATATTTACCAAAAGAAATCCCATTTTTGTTCTGTTCTTTCTTTTTTCACCCTTCTTTCACTTGAAAACACCAAACTTTGTAATAACATTTTTGTCTTAGCAGCTCTCACCAGCAGAACTCTCCTCCTCCTCCTCCAGTCACACATCCCCTCCCAGTGCAGCCCAGCTGGGAGATGTGAGCACCACAGCCCTCCCAGTTCATTGGCTCAGCCTCAATTCCTCTCCTTGCTGTCAAGCTGGACATGTATCCTTGGAGAACCCTTCCCAGTAATAAAATACAGCAAAGATTAACACAGTCAATTCACTTCTTTTGGTTGGTTATTTTTTCACTTCTTATTCCTTGTACTCTCCCAAATCCCCCTGTGTTGCACCCACTGCTGTGCCCAGAGTACCCCCAGAGGTCTCCAACATAACCTCCTGATCAAGCAGGTGCTGTAAAGAGCCTTTGTGACCATCCAGTTCTACCCTCCTGCCATGGGCAGGGACACCTTCCACTAGCCCAGGTTGCTCCAAGCCTTGGCCAACCTGGCCTTGGACACTTCCAGGGACGGGGCAGCCACAGCTTCTCTGGGCACCCTGTGCCAGGGCCTCACCACCCTCAAAGGGAACAATTTCTTCCCAATATCCCATCTAACCCTGCCCTCTGGCAGTGTGAAGCCATGCCCCTTTATCCTCTCTCTCACTCCTCTCACTCCAGGTCCTTGTTCAAAGTCCCTCTCCAGCTCTCTTGGAGCTCATTTAGGCACTACAAAGGAGTTTAAGGTGACCCCAGAGCCTTCTCTTCTCCCATCTGAACAGCCCCAACTCTCCCAGCCTGTCTCCAGAGCAGAGGGGCTCCAGCCCTCAGAGCATATTTGTGGTGAAAAAAAAGGGGATAAACTTTCCCCGCTCCTCAGGGTTCCCACAGAGTCTCTAGCGCAAGCTCTGAGCACTCTTTGGAGCGGGCAGCCCTTTCCATGCCCACATCTCCCTCCCGTCTCCCCACTCCCACACCTCAGCCTGGCGTGGTCAGAATCCACAGGGATTTTCCTCTCCTCTGGGGAGGACACAAACCCCGGTGCTCGTGTTTTCCCAAGCCTGTTGATGCAGGCAACACAACAAAAGCTGAAAGGCTGCTCCATCCTCCTGCGAGTTCCTCCCCACTGCTGGCTGCAGCAGCCAGGACACCTTCCCTGCCTGCAGATCCCCTGTTCCCTGCAGATCCCCCGTTCCTTGCAGATCCCACATTCCCTGTGGATCCCCTGCTCCCTGCGGATCCTTCATTCCCTGTGGATCCCCCGTTCTTTGCGGATTCCCTGTTCCCTGTGGATCTCCCTTTCCCTGTGGATCCCCTGTTCCTTGCGGATTCCCTGTTCCCTGCAGATCCCCCGTTCTTTGCGGATCCTCTGTTCCCTGTGGATCCCCCGTTCCCTGCAGATCCCCTGTTCTCTGCAGATCCCCTGTTCCCTGTGGATCCCCCATTCCCTGCGGATTCCCTGCTCCCTGCAGATCCCCCGGTGCTGAGCTGGGAGCGGGAGCGGTGCCAGAGCAGTAGGGCAGGTGGGGAACTGGCGGCTGTTCCAGTGCTCCTGACAATGTCCCAGCTTAGCACAGCCCTGTCACCAGGGTCTGCACAGCGGCCAGAGCACGGCTGGGGGATCGGGTTACCCTCAGGTGAGATCAAGCGGTGCCGTGAGAGCTCCAACTAATTTATGAGGTTAATTAGGCACAGGGATCTCCTTTCAGACGAGACAGGATGTCTTTGTGAGCAAGCAGCCCTGTTCTACTCGGCCCCTTCAGGGGGAATTGTCAGCCCTTTGCTGGGAAATCGGATCGTTCGGGGGGGTGGTCGCCCTGGGACAGCCGCCCCGCAGGGTGGTCCCCATCTGAACCCCGATCACGCTCTGCTCCACAGCCCAGCTCCTTCCCAGCCCTGGCAGCTGGAGCTGCCGGGCCACTGGGGAGGTTTGGGATGTTTTCAGCACTCCCAGTGCCTGTGTGGTGCTGCTGGAGACCAGCACTGCCTCAAAAACACTCCCACAGCCATCAAAAGACTTTTACAAGAGGGAGTCTGGGCTACATCCTCGGTTTTGAATTCAATCTCCCTGCAGAAAGAGAAACCAAAGAATGTGTTCAGCCGTTTCTCTGATATATTTCATCCAAGGTGACATTTATAGGTGGCAGGAAGACCTAATGTACCATCATTTTGCTTTCAGCAGGCTCAATAAAAATTTTGGCTGGGCTTGCACTTGAGATGCTGCCCAAAGAAAACTGAGATGCCGACTGAGCAGAAGAGTTGGGAGTGAAGTTGGACATGGGGGTTGAGCAGGCTGGGGTGAGCAGAACACCCTGGGACTCTGAAATCAAAGTGGGGAAGGCAGGCAGGAGAGAAGGGAGGCAAAAATATAGGCCTGGCCAGCAGGATGGTTATCCTGAGCAACATACTCCAGTGCGGAGCACTCATCACACACTCGTCACACACTCGTCACACACTCGTCACGCACACTGCCTGCAAGTGCCCCGGGGAAGGCTTTGTTGTAGCATCTTTGATTCCTGCATCCATCCCCAATACAACTGTGATGTATTTCAAATCCTGCTCTATTTGAAAGTAAAATTTCCATGAGTCAATATTTGTCTGAGGCAGTTTCTTTGAAGAAGATGCTGCTGCTATGCAGCAATTGCCACACTAATTACAGAATTAGGAAAGCAATGGGAGTGCAAGGTCTCTACGACTCCTTTTTCCAGGGCTTTCCAGAAAGCTGTCTTTTAAGCATCATGTGCTGCTGAAGTTTAAGGTGCTTTTTTTAGATCTCTTGGAGGGAAAACTAATTTAATTCAGCTTGCAAGAAGCACCCTTGGATGTTCCCAGAGCATCATCCAAATAGAGCAGTGCTCTTCAAAGGCAGAAACTTCTGAGAAGTCTCCCGAGAGGCAGCACTGGGAAAAGCTGTGGATGGTGGGAGTCAGGCTGGAGAAGCCGCAGTGATGGCCTGGAGTGAGGAGCTCTGTCTGTCTGTCTGTCTGTCTGTCTGTCTGTCCCCTGCAGCCACCCACACATCCCCTGTGGACAGCAGCACCCATGGCCATGGCAAGGCAGTGGATTGAAAGCCACCACAAAACTCATTCCTGCTGGGAAAGGAATGATGGGCGCCTGATCCCATTAGTGAAGGGTTCTCAGTCTGACAAATTACCTTTGTTTTAATGGATGAGCCTGGAGAAAATATTTTGATATATGACCACTGCATCACATGGGGTTCACCACAGGGCTGGAGACTTGTTTTATGAGAATATTTGACTTAATTTTCAAGTTCAATTTGTGGAAAGTTTCTAGACTAAGAGCCAACTAAAAAGTGAAAGAGCTGAACTTTGCCCAGTTGCTGTGCCAAACTCCAGGGCACATGAAAATCGCACACAGCAAAGGAACAGACCCCACCTTTTCCTCCTACAAGCCCAGAGGGTCTGGGGAATGTGGCATCCCACTGGCTTTTCTTGCCCAAATATCCCCCCTTGAATGGAAGTTTGTCACTTCCCTCTGCCCTTCCAAAACAAATCCCAGCTCCTGTGGCCCACCAGCGTCGTTCTTGTCCACACGTCTTAAAATACCTCATGGAAGCATACAGATGCTCAAAAAATAAACCCTGGATTACTTAAACACAACATGGGAAGGAATTCATAGAATCATTAAGATTGGGAAAGACCTCCAAGATCAAGTTCAAACTTTTTATGAAATCTATACATATACATATATATATATAAATTTTAAGATGTATGGCCATCAGCAGCTAAGCCTCAAGTATATTTATCTGTGGAGTTTACTGAGTTTGCTTCTTGTGTTTTCCATGAGCCAGGTTTAAGGACATTTGCCAGAGCCCTGAATCACTCTGGTTTGACGGAGCTTTCTCACCACAGGCACGATCTAGGACTCCCAAGCTAAAACTGTTTTAAAAGAAACAAACATGCAGACACCCTCGAAACAGTCTGCACAAAAAAAAATAAATAAGTCATAAGATAGTTTGAATATTATGTCATCTGGAATCAGCCAAGCAGCAGACTGGGAATTTAAGGAGCTTTTCACAACTAAAAGGACTGGAAGATAGGCGGGTTCTGTTCTAACCTGGCAATGATCTCTGTTCCCCCTGAGCTCGAACCAACCCTCGTCTGAGACACAAAATCCAGCACCTGGTGCTGCCTGCTCCATCCCTGTCTCATCCCTGCCCCAGCCCTGCTCTATCCTGCTCCTGGGAATGCCCAAGTCCCGCAGCAGATCCCCAAAATAGGATGTTGGTTTTGCTGCCTGGAGCATCTGCCTTTTTTTTTCCCAAAATTTGGCCTTTCCCCCCACCCCCCAGGCCCCAGCCCACCCTGCAGTGCTGCAAACCACCCTTCACTATACTCATGATAAGCCTCCTCAGCAAACCCAGTTCTATTTTGGACACAGAACCTGACACCTCATTTTTGCTGTGCTGTCCCCAGTCTTTTCTCATAAACTTTCAGTATTTCCTGTGACTCCAAACAGGAGAGGAAATACATTTGGGGTAACTTCAGTCCACTGTGAGTGTTAAATGCAACAGGCTGACTTTGAGCTGCTGGGACAGTTCCTGAACATGACCCCTTTGCCCTCCAGACACAATAATGAGCAGATCTGGTTTTTGGGTTTCCCAGGGCTTTTCCCCATTCCCACAAGCAACACAACAGCACCTCAGACCTCTGTGAGGGGACGGGAAAGATGCAAATCCTGAGCAGCCACATGAGGAGGTATCAAGGGGAGGGAAGATGCAATAATTGTGCATCACGACACTGCCTTGAAGGCAACACTGTGAGCAGCAACTTCCCTGAGGACCCAGGGCTGGTGACCCAGGGGCCACCCAGGGCACCTCTTGCATCAGCTCCAGCCATCTCACCCCACTGGGACCACAGATTCCATGTGTAAAGCCCCCAGACCCAGCCTACAACCACAGCTGAGAAAAGATCTGCTCTTCTTATAAAGCAATTTAGATAAGGCTTTTCCAGAGCAGCTCTGATTACAAGATTTTACCTAATCCCTAAAAAATGCCATTTATTGTTTGGCAGCCCAAAGCTCCACCCCTCGGGGCTGGCCTTGGCGATCCAAACCCAGATTAGGCAGAAGCCCAGAGTTTTAGGGTCTGGGCTGAGCTTTGAGTGGCTGCACAGAACTGGGAGTGAGGGGGATGCTTCCCTCCAGCCCCAGTTTCCATCTGGGGTTCGCTGCACCTCCCCTAAGGGTGCCCGGCACACACCGGGTGCTCAGGGAATCAATTCCCCTGGCAAAGGGCAGCAGAGGACACACAGTGGCAGAGGAGGGTCCCAGGGGGACCCCAACCCTGTGCTGCTGGCCCTGACATGCCTCTCCAGCTCTTGGCTTTCTCTGGAGCCGCAGTGGCTCCCAGCCAGGCAGCCACAATGTGGTGGAAGGAAGAAGAAACAGCTTTGTTTTACCCAAAGCCTCGCAATTAATCAAGTTCTTATTTCCTCGCGCTCCCACATTCTCCACCCCAAATGCACTAGGCAGCTTCCACCCCTCTCAGAGAAACAGAAAATGAAGTTCAAGTAAACAAGAAACATCCTTGCTATGGCAAGCACCACCCAGGTGGCATTTGGAGTCCAGTGAAATATAGGACCCTCCTGCCTGAGCAGGCTGCCAGCTCCATCCCTGCCAGTCCCTGGTCTCTGGAATCCCTTCCTGGGCACCAGCTCCCCCACCCAGGAGGAATTCACAGAATCACAGAATCATTCAGGTTGGAAAAGACTTCCAAGATCATCGAGTCCACTCTGTGATTCACCTTGTCAACAAGACAAGAGCACTGAGTGCCATATCCAGTTGTTTCCTGAATATCTCTAGGGATGGGAACTCCCCCACCTTCCTGGGCAGCCCCTTCCAATGCCTGACAATCCTTTAGTGAAGAAATTCTTCCTGAATTGTACCCCTCTGAGCACAAATCATCCCATTTTTATCAGGACACACAGCAATACAAAACACCAGTGCATTTCCCTGATCTTTTCCCAAATTAAAACTGAGGCCGAATATTGGCTTAGTGAAGAGCGGATGGTAATCCAGGTTCCTTGGGGACAGGAGCATTTGATTTATGAGCAAATTTCTTTAACAGAAGTCCTGGAGATGCCATTTCAGAGGGACATTCCCAAAGTGGCTGCCGGGAAGGCAGGATGAGGGTGGGACCCACTCCTGCGCCTCTGCACCTCTAATTGCTTCAGGAGCATAAACAAGGGAGTGAGAGAGCAGACAGCCATGAAACCTTGGCAAAACAAGGGCCTGGGAGCAAAGGGAAAGGAACTGGAGGTCAGGCAGGTTAAGGGCTCATTTCTGGCACACCACAGCCCTCTGCACGAGGAGATGGGCAGACACAGCACAGCGGGCACTGCTTGGTCTTAGCATTTAAAGGTCTATTTACTTCTCCTCACATGCTTTTCTGTGTCACAGCTGATAATTGCCAAAGCTACTTGCATTTTTAAGAGATCATTTAGTCCAAAGAACTCTACCCTGTCCTGTTTGATATAATGCTCCATCCCTGAAAGCATCCAAAGCCAGGTTGGATGGGGCTTGAAGCAACCTGGTTTAGTGGAAGGTGTCCCTGCCCACAGCAGCAGGTTGAGACTGAATGAGCTTTAAGGTCCCTTCCAACCGAAACCATTCTGGGATTCCATGATGCTGCACTGGTTCGTCTCCTGCTAGACTTGGATTTGAGGTGATGAGGGACTTCAGGGCAGAGCACAGGGATGGGGCAATGAGAAGGATTTGTCCTTCACCCCAGACTCTCAGCTCTGATGTGTCATTCTCTCTCCCCCTGCCCTACAGCTGCCTCCCAACCACTTGGAGAAGTCCCTTATAGAGGCTGTTTTGCAAATACAGCAATATTTGAAATTTCTCTCATCTTTAGGCATGGAAGGACCAATGTTCAATTTTAACTGGGATGCCTAATGAAAATTTATTCCAGTCCTGTAAATCAAAAGCACATGGGAATAACCACTCTTCTTTGGATTAACTGGGTTATTTTTTCATGACCACTAGACCTTAGATCTGCAGCTTGTTTCTTTCCATACCCATGGAGGGGAAGAAGTAGCTATACTTGGTCAGTGAGAAAATAAAGTTAAATGCAAATAGACATGTAGTGACTAAATCTGAGTTTCCCAAGGTTACTATTTCCCTAAATGTCAAGTCCCTGGGGAGGAGGAGGGGCAGCAAACATCCTGGGATGGGGCAGGCTGGCATCATGAGGGGCTCAGCCTGGTCCCTATGCCACCAGTGCTCTAAGCCCATGGGTGAAGATGGGCAAAAGCACTGGGAATGCTGACAGTCCTGGAGAGCTGTGGAGAGCAAGAGACACTGCTGAACATGGGCTTTAGGCTGGTTATATCTCCTTCACTAGAGCCATCCAGTTTCACCTCCCTGCCATGGGCAGGGACACCTACCACTATCCCAGGTTGCTCCAAGCCTTGTCCAACCTGGCCTTGAACACTTCCAGGGACGAGGCAGCCACAGCTGCTCTGCCCAACCTGTGCCTGGGCCTCACCACCCTCACAGGGAAAAATTTCTTCTCAATATCCCATCTAACCCTGCCCTCTGGCAGTATGAAGCCATCCCCCTTGTCCAGTCACTCCAAGCCCTGCCCAAAGTCTCTCTCCAGCTCCCTTGGAGCCCCTTTAGACACCAGAAGGTGCTTTGGTCCCATTTTCTGGGCATGAAATAACAGCAGTCTGTCTCCCTTCCTCTGGAGCAGCAGCAGGAAGGTGTGGATTGAGCAGCTCATCTCAGCACGCACCCATGACAAGTTGATAGAGGGATGTACAGCTATTGCTGAAATGGGGGATCCTGGGACCCAGGCAAGCACCCCCATGGTCCAGTTGGGAATCCTGGGTGCTCTGCCACCCACCGCAGCCCTCCCTGTGTGCTTCTGATGCTCCCCCTTATCTGAAAAGCCAGGGCAGCAGCCTCTGGGCACCATTTACACACGGAGTTCTTGGCTGACCCTCAGCTGGCCCCAACCCACCTTCCCCAGCCCTGCACAGCCAGAAACGAGTGTGAGAGCAGAGGCTGAATCCCTGTAACTCCACTGACCCCTCCAGCCAGTTTTGGCTGCTGTTTACTCCCCAGGCTGAACACACACAGGTTGCTCCGTTTGCAGACAGCAGAACAGGAGGTCAGCCGGGAGCACCCAGCACTGCCCAACAGCTAATTCAGACTGAGGCATTATGGTTATTTTAAGAACTAGAAGGTGATTTTAAGGAGGTTGTGTGTGTAACACGACCTGGCTACTGCTGTCTGTGTTTGCAGCACCCAGCTCTGACCTGCTCTCAGCACTCAGAGCAGCTGCTCATACACCCAGTACAGCAGGGCCCTCCCACAGGGAGAGCTTTGAATGATACAGGGGACACAGACGAGACCAATGGATAAATAAAACAGAGGAGAAAAAACACAAAGCAAACCCCAATCCAGGTACTGGTTATCTACAGCAATACCTCCAACATTAGAGGCTGCCCAGGCAGATCCACCACAGCACCATGCTTCTCTTAAAGGGTTTAAACCTCACAGTGTTAAATATTTCCATTTTCATGATCATGTTATTTAGTTTGAAAATTTTCTCCACTTCAGCTGCAGTATATATCTATACTAGAAACACAGCGCTTTCTGTTTCAGGTTTTGCCATGTTTTCTAAGGAAGATGTCTTCTACACAGGCAGGATAAAGAAATCTGACAGGATAAAGAACCCTGACAGGACACCAAAACCCAGTGGGATACAGAAACCCAGCACTACTTTGGACACAAATGCCTCCCTGGGGTTTGGTGGCCCCGGGAGCAAGTCCTGGTCTCCAGGCGCCCGCAGCCGCAGTGACAGCTCCTGGCACAGGACAGTCCCGCTGACTCACCAAGTACAACTCCTGCCCAGAGCACTTTTTCCATAAAAATAAACCCAGCCCTAATAAATAAATGCATTCCCATCATAAAAGCCTGATTGGTGGCTGGGAAGGAAGAGCCTGCACCCGCAGCAAGACCATTTTCCCTCTGGATTGGTGAAGGGGGACTGTTCTCCAGGGAAGGCACATCAGAAGGACCCCATTCCCTTGGGGAGGGGGACGGGGGTACCAGCACCGAGGTGGGGGGGCCTCATCCCCAGCACAGCCACTGCTGTAACACCATCACGTCCGGGGAAGAAGCGACACACGCTCACGAGGGGGATTTGGGAACTGGCACAGCTCCCGGTGGAGCAGACCAGGGGGATACATGAGCGTTTAGCAGGGAGCCAAGAGGCTTTTGAAAACAGAAGCTCAAACAAACATCTCTCATTTCACAGATGGTGCTCACAATTTACAGCATTGCACATTTAAAGGCCACCTTGGGCTCATCAGTGCTCACTGCACAGAAGGAACACGAGAAATCCCCAAGACCTGCCGGCCTCAACGTTTGTACTCCAAGGAGCCTCCCACTGAGATCCACAGGAGTTATTTGCACAAGAACATCAGTTTGCAGCTTGGTAAAAGGTAAGAACATCAAAATGACTCAAGTCCTTCCCCTGCAGTTCCCCAGTTTGGGTGAGTGCAGACTCCTAGCTCAGCAGCCGACCAGCTCATGGGGGCTGCCAGGAGAGCCAGCTTCTCCTGAATGGGGCCTCAACATGATGGCCCTGGTCCACAGCTGAAAAACAACAGAAAATAGTGAAGAATGCAAGAAAAAACCCAAAGTCCTGAAGCAGAGTCTAGGAATGGGTCTCCCAGGACCAGCAGACAGTCTGGCAGAGTGTTTGAAGGAGCTCAGAGTCCAAGGCACCCCAAGAGCCTCCCTGCAGCCACAGACCCTAATTATGGGCCTGGTAATTCTGAGGAGCACCAGAACCCCTTGCAAAGCAGCACCAGATGCCACAGCCTGTGGCAGAGCGTGTGGCTGCCCGAGGCTTCCTGCAAATCCCAGATTACTCAGCTGCTTGGAAAAACAGAAGCAGCTTTATACAGACATTATTTGGGCAGCCCCCCAGAGCAGCATGGATGGAGCTGCTGGACACTGGCACCATTCAGACACCCTGCCCTGACCCAGCCCTCAGCCACAGGGCAGGGGTGGGGACAGACCCACTGCTGGCAGCCCTGCTCACCCTCCTCATCCTCACCACTGCCAACCCACCCTCCCACTGAGCACTGCCCACTGAGGGCAGAACCCCACGGAGCTGACAAAACCACAGGCACAGCCTTTGCTCCTGGGCAGGCAGGCACAGAGGGGTGAGTGACGTCTGCACACACAGTTTAACCAGAATAAAATGAAGTCAGATGGCTCATTTCTCATTGCAAGATTGGATTAAAGGCACTTGGTTTAAATATTTGGGGCCGTAGAGAATATCTACCCCTCTGGTACTATTCACTTTAGCACTTACTTTTCAAACTTCAGCTCAACGTGGATGAAAAACTCATGTGTTTCTGCATGAGCATAAATTATCCCATAATCATTGTATTTGAGGAAAAGCACTGAGTGCTACAAACACTGTCAGAGCCTCGAGCTGCCAGTGGTGCTCTGCTCAGCTCTGTTTCACTTTGCAGAACTAGAGGCCTCTAAACTGGCACAAGCACCTGGTTGGGTTCCAGTCTGCTCACCTAATCCCCTGGGAACAGCATGGTGCCTCCGCTCCCCAGAGTGTCACACAGCTTTAACTGATTTATTCTGCTGAATTTCTTTATAACTTCCGTTAAGAAAGAAATTATTAGTAAGAGGCAACTCTTGGAATCTGGAAAACCATGAATTTGGCAAACAATCCCTTTAAGCTCCCCGCAAGACCTGAGCTGACAAACCTTGCTCTATGATTAGCCACACCATTTTTTCCCTCTGGAAGGATAAATAAACTAAAACCACCCTGTTGGGGGAATGGGATTTGACTGACTCCGTAGCTTCAACCAGGCATCAGACAGAGATGCATCTTTACTCTGTATAACACGTATGTAAAGCACAATCATGATTTGGAGGTGTCCTACCTTTGGATGCTCTGTCCTGCCCCCACAACGCTCCTGGCAGGCAGCTCTCCCACAGTGGGAAAATCCACAGGGACCAGGCATAGTGTGGGCCTGGGCCTCACAGTCCTGCTCTCAGGAATGCTGAAGAGAGGCTGGTGTGCAGCTTATGCAGCTCAGGGTTTAGTGGCAGTGATGATGATGAGGGAGGCAGAGCGGATGATGAAGCTGGATGAAGCCTGTCTTGACTGCTCCACACTTACCTTCCCACTGGTAGAACCAGGGCTGGCAGCACCCAGAGCCACCCCACATGCTGGAGTGAGGGCTGGAGCCCAGACCCCCAAACCCAACCCTGCTGCCAGAGAAGCCAACAGCAATGAGACTCACCATCTCTGCAGCACCTGCCCTGGCACTTGGCCATGCCAAGCCCTCCTGGTACCCAGCTAAATCAGGAGTGTCCTTGTCTGCTCTCAAGGGATGGGGGCTGCTGTGGATGGATGGGAACTGAAAGTGTTTAAGGCCTGTGGGAGGACTGCAAGAGTGGGAAGGAAGGTCTCCCTGAACCGAGAAGGTTGCTGCCCACAGCGAGGCCACGAGCTGCCGTGGTGGGAGCAGCATTCCCGCCGGCCGATCCGCAGGGATGTGCAGGGGCGTGCCAAGGAGAACCAGCGGGACACTGGGCTCAGCTCCTGATGATCTGAGCAGATCTTCACATGACAAGGAGGGGAGGTTCTGTGGGAAAATGCTATCGGGCTCGGCCGAGCCGCGGCAGGAAGGAAATTCCCCCAGCGGAGCCGCCACCGCGCGAGGGCTCTGCTGTGGCAAGTTCAGGGACTTCGTAAATAACTTGGCCCTCCCTAGGGAGGCATTGCTAAGGTCGCTGTTTTTTCCCTTGAACTTTCCAGATGAAGGAAGCAATAGCAGAAGCAACAGCACAGATTTGGCCGGAGATCAACTGTACTGACAACAGTCACAGAATTGAACTCAGAAGAAAAGTCCTTTGTGTGTGTTGGAGTTGTCACCAGATGGGCCAGGCAGCACTGGGGAGTTCTGCTCAAAAAATATTCCACATGGGTAAAACTGTCAGAGCTGGAACTTGCTGGCAGATGTAGCCCACAGTAACTAATTCCACCGATTAGACCAAGTTAAAAATGCAGGGCACATGCCTGGTGCCCATTAAAAATTAAAATGTTAAATTGTGTTCTTCAGCAAACTGCTGGGATCCAGCATAAGAAACAGCCCTGATTAAAGATTAAGGATGGAGAGTCTATAAAACACTAATTACCACTGTACTTACAGGGAATTTGGCCTGTTGGGTTTAATTACTTCTAGTTCAAGATCACTCGAGTTCAGGCTGGGCTGGGGAGCGCTGTTGGAGTTGAGGAAGCTGTTTACGTTTGAAGAGATGACGGATTCCAGGCTGGAGTTGATGATACTGTTCCTGTTCTCCTCTACAAAAACACCAAAACCCAAGAATCATCAGCTGCCACTGCAAGCAAAGTAAAGAGCAAATGACTGTGAAGGTATTGAGCATTCCCAGCAAACTCTGCCCCAGTGCAAACCCAGAGCTCAGTTAGTTACAGAGATATTATACACTAAACAACAAGAAATACCTGGTACTCTTTGGTTCATTTGGTTTTAAGATAGATATACATTTAGATGAGCATCATTTTTTGGAAGAAAATAAGCAATTTTCTCAATACATTAATATTTTATATTTCTAAAGATGTCCAAAATGCCCCAACCTGAAAGGAATTAAAATGTAAACTATTCACAGGAATGGATTTGTGTGACTGAAATCAGCTCCCAAGGGATGGAGCATTTGGATAACAGAGCAGGAACATTTGAACACTTTAGATCAAGAAAAGGACAGATCACCTAGTTAAAGCTTATCTCAGCAAAAAAATGCTTCAGTCTCATACTACACATGACTACTGTTGCTCTTTCCTGGCCAGGTCTAATGGGGAAAGGGAGGGGGTTCTCTGCTCCATTTCAGCTCAGCATTTCCAAAATGCAGAGCCATGGCAGGGCAAAGACCTGACTTTGGATCTGATCAGGAATGGGATGTGCTGGGCACGCCCTGGGTGCTGGGGAAGTGCAGGCATTGCTCTGCTGACAGTCCAGAGCTTCTCAGAGATTCCTGTTCTTCTTGATCACAGCAAGAGATTATCCTATTATTTGTGTAACTTCAGCAGTGAGCACTGACAATATTGTGCATCTCAAGCTGACACCACAGCATGAGCCCCTCTTCAGCTCTGCCCCAGATCACATAAAATCCCATTAACTCATTTCCAGGAGATACTTTTTCCGTATGAGCAGTAACTGTAATTGTGAGAAGCAATTAGCAACACCGATGGCACGAGAGCAGTCCCAGGCAGACAGCTGCTGCTTCTGGGATGATGCTTTCCTGAAAGACAGGCACCTGCATGGAAACAGAGTCCTACTTCAACAATACACCTTTCCAAAATTATTTTTCCAGTGCACAATAATAAAGTCAAACTACAAGCAAAAAGCACATAGAAATATGAAAATCCTTGTTCTCTACCCCTTTAAATAGCCATCTCTGCTCATGCAGTAAGAATGTGCAATACTCATCTGTATCCTGTGCATATTTAAAGAGGGATAAGAGTTCAAGAGGAACCCCTAAAATATGTGAAAAGTTAATCCGGAGCACACAGCAGAAAGGAACTGTCTGTAAAGCAGACTGGCAGGAGTGTTGTCACACGGTGTTGGGGCAGCTCTGCCACTCCGCCAAAGGAAAAAGCCACATCAGCCACTGGTTTGTGGATGCCCAGAGGAGAATCCAATGCTCCTTGACCTGCTCCGTTGCTGGAGCTGCTGCATTTCCTGGATACCTGGACAAAAGCAGCACTTATGTGGCAGCAGGACAGAGCTAAAACTTGTTTTATCTGATGTTGAGCTTATCTTCCAGAGATGGGCCAAAGCCAAGGATATGTTAATTATACACATCAACACATTCCTGAAATTGAGTTTCAGTAATCTTGCTTTGCAATGAGCCACCATGGGGACAAACAGCTCAGCCACCTCTCTGTCCCCTACTCTGTGAAAGCTGAACCCTCTAGGCCCAGAGGGCACCACCACCTTGTAATGAAAGAGATTATCCATGCAGGAGACAAAGAGGGAAAAGCAAAGGAAAGCAGCGTGCTGGCCTCCGTAAATACCGACACACAGACGTGGGAGCCAGCAGATGAAATGAGAAAGAAATTAAGCTGCCTAAGGACCTAAAAACTCCAAATCCCTCTATTTTTGTGTCAGCTAGAGCAGGTTTTGGGCAGCCTGTGACACAGGTGACCAAGCCTAGGGATTGCTTGTGCTGAGCCCAGTTGGACCCAAGGCCAACCTGAGTCCCTAGAGTGTGGACTAACACTACAGCTTATTATTTCCAAACATTTTCTACCCAAGACTGAAGTCCTGGAATAAGCTCTGTAAGCCCGACAGATCAGTGTGGATTGTCTGCCTAATCTCCACACCCGCCACCAGCCAATATCAAATTAGAGTCCCTGTCAGCCACAGAACTGGAAGCGTTTCAGCTCAAGGGGAAGGGAGATGAATGGCACAATCTGAAACTTCTGCTTTATTTCCTCCTTTTCAAAGGGCTGAAACTGTGTTTAGCTTCATGTTTTTCAAAGCTTATATGAAGGATTCTTTGCTGGGAGATTTAATTTGGCCTTACAGATGCGAGAGTAGAACTACCTTTCAGTTAAAGAGCATTTCCAAAATGCAGAAGGCAGAAGAGCCACCTTGCAAACCATGATGTGGCAGAGCAAGAGCTCCTGTTAATAAACCAAACATGCAACTTCTCTCTGAGATGCCTCTGGGTCAGTTGTGCTAAAAATAGGAATGTTTAGCAACAAAATAATCACTATAATCATAGATTAATCATAATCATCTAATTCACACTCTTGCATGACCCTGTCTGCTAAATGATAATTTTTTACTTACACATAACTTTGTATGATGAATTCTAATGACAATTTTACAAAGATACTGGACTTTGATAAACAGATTTCAAGTAATGGAAAATCCATGATCCCACTTCTCTTCTTATGGTTAAATCACTTTCAGTCTTAAAATATGGGCATTTTGTTCCCATTTTGAATGTTTCTAGCCTTAATGTTCAGCTTTCAATTTCTGTGGTGCTCAGTTGAGCAGCAGCTCAAGCCCTTGTGCTTCAGCCTGACTTTGAGCCTCTGGACCAGGAAGAAAGAAAAGGAAGAAGAAAGGAAGATGAAAGAAACCACACAGTATTCCTCAAGTGACATGTGTAGCAAGGATGGCAAACATATATATGAATAAAGTGGTAGTGGCTTCCCAAAGACATGGGAGGTTATAGACTGTCAGGAAGAACATTGAGAAAACATTGCTTCATCTGGGAATAAATAAATGCAGAAATAAACACGAGTTCAGTTCCTCTTCCAGAGGAACTTCTTCCAGAAGCCGAGAGACCCTGGAGTGTGACAGGCAATTGCTTAGTTAGCAGCAAATAAATTACTGGGGATGAATTTTTCAAAGGCAGCTTTTGGTATTTGAGGCTCCACCAACAGTCGTGCCATTCCCAGAGCACGCTCTGGTGCTACCACTGCTTCCTCAAACTCACACAGGTCATTCCAGCACCCTCCAAAATGAGAGTGCCTGGTAATTAACAGTAACTCAATCAGACAAACCCACATGTTTTGAGAGTCAGCAAAGTCCACTGCTCTGTCCACCCCAGGGCGCTGGGTTATCTCCAGCCCTCCCCTGTTCCTTGTTCCATGAGCACTTGTCCTGCTTACCAGGACACTCTCTTGTTTTTTGACCAAACTGGGAGAGCTCCCAGTTGGTTCCAGGAGCACATGGCCTGGACAATCCAGAGAGCTGGGATCTGGGTTTATGCTGCAATGCAAAGCAACAGCCTGAGCAGACACATTTCTGCCACCCCATGAGCAGGGATGGGGCCTTGGCTCTTTCACCCAGACATCTGGAGCATCAATTAGTGACAGAAATGGAAAGATGAGCTCCAACATTCTTAAACTGCCGTGGTACATAATCCTCAGGAAAATGCCAAACCTCCTGGCCAAGTTTTCCTGTCTGTAAAAGGCAAAGTGACTGAGGGCATCCTAAAAGGGCCACCCTGTGGGGATGTCGGCGGGTGGCCACCCTTGGCACAGGTGTGATGATGGTGATGATGGGGGAGAGGAACATGAGAAGGGGAACACGCAGGGGCCCGTCAGGTGGGGAAGGGACAGCAACACTCTATCCCGTGCTAAGGCAGCCTCATGTCAAGCCCTGGTTAAGGGCTTGGATGCCAGGAGAGCTTCACACTCCTCACCAACACAACAGCGGAGGAAACCGAAGCCTGACCCTGTTATGGGATCATCTCTTCCACTGACAGCAGTAAAACTGTATGGGAATGGCATGGCAATGACAATCTGTTAGGTATGATTAGGGCAAAAATGGAGGGCTGAGAGGGTAGCTGGGCACTTACGCTTCTCGTTGGGCTGGGGCGTGTGGAAGAGCGTCAGCGGCCGCTCGCTGCAGGAGGGAGGTTTCGAGTCCGTGCTCTTCTTGCGGGATAACAGCAGCTGTGAGTTCGACGCCAGAGTCTCTGGCACCGTGTTAAATATCTGTTAAAAATAATAAACAAGTTGTTCTTCGGCATCATCCGTCAAATAGGACAGCTGCCCACCTGCCTGGGCTGCACTGCTCTACAACCTCTCCACAGCGCAGCCCCTGAGGAAGACATGTGCTCAACAGGGCAACATTTTGGGTACAACTTCCTAGATTCCCCATTCCCACTCTGCCTGCACTCCTCTATTTTTCACCAAAGAGGCACATTGCAAGATGGGATAAACCCTGACACTCTGGCACTCTACTGAAGTTTTTGGGATGCAGGTGTTGGCAAGTGTCCTGGATAGACCAGCCATCATCCCCCCCGGTGCCCCCTGCGGTGCAGCCTCGGCGCCCACACTCCCACGCCCGCGGACCAGCTTGGGAAAGTCTTTGCAACTTCCAGCCACAGCTGTCAGAAAACTGAGTAATCACATTTTTCTCAAGGGGATGGAATTTTAAAACTGCATGAACCCAAGGAGCAGCAGTTTTGTTGGTTGTTGATATTTGGTTATTTATTGTTCCTTTTCTGGATCGCCAGGCTCAGACAACAGCAGCGCTGCCTCCAGACCTGCTCTCTCAAGGTCTCCCTTTACCACTGGAGTCCAATAAACACCATTCTTTTGTCTTTCCAGCTCTGCCTGCCCCTGCCAGTCAACCAGCGCACACAGAGGTTCCCTACAGCATTTTGGCACAGCTCAGTGCTCACTGCAGCACAGGATGACTCTTCTGGAGCACATGGCCATTGCCACAGTCACCATCAGCCCTCTCCAGTGGCCATCACACACCACCAGTGAGCAGAGCTGCTGCCAGCAGTTCATGGAACAACAACATCATCTTCACATACACACACCCCCCAACCCTTCATGATGATTCCTACAAATCCCTGATAAAGTGCCAGGATGCCTCAGCCAAAAATGTCAATGCCCTGCCCCTTCCAGAAGAGCTGGAGGGCAGCGCTTGGCCCTTGAGAGGGGCTGATGACCCACTCCCAGTGGATCGAGCACCACATGGCTGAGGACATCCCGCCCCAGCCTTTCTGAGGACATTGCTCCCAGCCTCTCTGTCTACAGGGACTTTGCTGTCTGGGCTTGAGATTGGCTCTGGAGCCAGCAGCGAGGGTGAGGCACAGGAATTGGAGCTGAATCCTCGTGTCTGGCTCCTGAACGCAGCAAGACAGCCTGGTGAGCACTTGGATCTGACAGCACAGTGGGACAGACAGAGGGATCACAGAGCCCTTCCTGGGGAGCTCCACTGTGCTCATTCACACATTCCTCCTGGGCTCAGGGATTAGCAGAGGGAGAGGCAGCCCCAGCCATGCTCTCTGCAAGAAGCACTGCAGGTTGTCACCCTGCACGCCTGGCCACGGCCATTCCCACCTCTGCTGTGGTTGGTCCCCAGTCTCCCCAGCTTCTTGCATGGCTGATGCACCACATTCTCTGCACCCACCAGTCCTACCCAGCACCCACCAGCTCACCAGCCCACCCTAGCACCTCACAGCCCACCCTAGCACACCCCACAGTCCCAGTTAGCCAGGCTATTCGTGGCTCCTTGCTTCCCACGTCAAACCCCGACACAGCTGCACATGTTTCAGGTGCCTTCGCTGGCTCTAGGACCCCACCATGAGCCCTGTGCTCTGCAGGCTAAATACAGATCCTGGTGGGCAGGATCCTCAGCACAGGGTTTGAAATCAGTCCCGGGGCATGCTGCCCACCCTGGGCTCTGTTTCCCACACCCAGCACAGCCACTACCTGCTTTCATGTGCCCTTGCATTCAAATTGCTTTTCAGTAATAAATCCTACTTGAGAAATATAATGAAATATATAAGGCAAGCAAGTTAAAAGTATTGATTTATGAATTGCATTTTATACAACAATTCCCACAACACACTTGCAAATAAACTTCCAGGTTTCTGTTTCCTTTTTTTTTTGCTTATTTTTTTTTATGGTCCAAGAAGATATAAATGCTCTTCAATGAGGAACTCGGTGACTAAGAGCAGCCTCATTTCAAATGCAGCTGGAAAGTCATTATGAAACTATTTTGCTAAAACCTTCAGCATTGAGATCTTACCATAACTTTGTATTTCTGTTAAAGCCCCCAGTCAGCCCAAATACGTGGTGGCCTGCGCTGCACCCTCAACACAGGTTCTCCAGCTGCTCCTATGGAGGCAGGGCAAGGTGTGGGCAGTGCAGGAGGCATTACAGAAAATCAAGATATCTTTTATAACACATTAATGTATTATAGTCACAAATACTCAAAGAAAAGGCTGAGAATCGCTTGTGGATGAACCCTGACACACATCGGGATAACCATAAACAAGGCTGGCTACCAATAGAGCTGGCTACACAAGTACAGCCCAGGAACAGGCAATTTTGGCACCTCTGTCCCCTCTCCCAGGCTATGTCCTTCACTGGTGACAGTGCCAGGGAGGTGTCAGTTTTCCCTTCCCTGGCACAGTTCCACTGCCAGCAAAGCCACTGGTGCCACTGGTTATAGAGAGCAAAGGTGGCCCTGGGAGAGGGGTTGCCATTGGGAAAGAAAGACCAATTTCTTTCCATAAATTAAAGCCACTGAAAGAAGCCAGGGAAGCATTACCTTCTCATGGTTTTCTATTAGAATTTCAATCACGATGTTCTGGAATTTGATGTCCATAATGGCAGCAACTGTTTCCTCTTGAGGTCGAAGCAGTGTTGGCCCAAACACCACACCCAGATTAGCAACAGTCATCAGGTTCTGCTTGTGATTATCTGCAACTCTAGGGAAAAAAAAGAGAAAGAAAATGAAGTAGGTGATGGAGCTAATCCACAGGGAACCCTCTCTCTGCTCTCCCTGCCTCGTGGCTGGCACAAGGCTTACAACGCTGTTTACATTTTTTACACTCCTGGTGAGCTCCTTGAAGACTCAACCATGTGGAAAAGTACAAATTTAACTGTTATATTCCTGGAGACCTTTCAGCCTCCATGAATTGACTAATCCCATAAAACCCGACCCTGTGCCAGCCTCCAAGCCTCATGCTGCAAACCACTCCCAGGAAAACATCTTGAATCATTAATGCCTAAAATCCTTCTGAAAAAAAATTGCTGGACCTCTGACACACGCTGCTCTCCAACTCAATGAGTGACCTCATATGTTCCAAAGGCCAATTCCTTCTCAGTCCTTCCAGCTGGGCTGCACCACAGGTCAGCCCCATCCAGGCCATTCAGACTGGCTGGGAGGTGCTGATGGGGTGTTACCCACAGAACCTTGTGCCCCATGTGTGCCCTTCTCCATGCTACAGAGGAACCCATCTGAGATGGACACCCATTCACCCAGGGATCCACTGACACTTGAGCTCCCTCCCTGCCACATCCCTCTCTTCTTGTGATCACAAGAGGGCACAGACCAGTTCAGAAAAGCAAAGCAGCCCATGCTGAGGATGTGGCACCCTGGCCATTGAGCATTTGAGGGGTTACTCTGAAGCATCTCCAGTTGGTCCCTGGTCTTAGTGGAGCAAAGCCCCAGCAGCCCCAATGGGGCACATCCTCTGCTCTGTCTCACCCCGAGGATGTGCTGCTGTGCACTGAGGACACACCGTGTGCAGGAGGCAGCCCAGTAGCCCCTGTCTGTGTCAGACTACAGATGCCAGGGTCCAGGTGCTCGTGGCGAACACCTGACTGAGGCACAGATGAACCCACCAGGTAAGGTGGACTTTGCTGAGTCACACAGGGACCCGTGTGCAGGCGGCACAAACCGGGACTGCAGTGCAGCCCTACAGCCCCGAGTCTCTCTTGTGGTTTTCTCCTGACCTCTTCAACCAGGAAATGCCGTGGCTTCAGGCTATGTGCTCACTCAGTTTTAGCCATAAGGGGTTTTTAGTGTCTTTTCCCTTTCCTCTTTCTCACCTGTTTCCCTGGGCAAATGCGGGAGAACTGCACAGAGTAAGGCTGAGACTCACTTGCTGGACTGCCCCAAAAATTTATTGCCCTGAGTTTTTACTATTGGGGCCAAGACATTTGCGTGCACACTCAGCATACTTCAGCACACTGCAAGCACAAGTTGGCTTAAAAGATGCTTTTCATCCTTTTCCATCCAAATTGCACTTGAACCAGCAAAGAATTCATTCTTCATCTCTATATACAGCTCCTCAGGCAGCAGATGGGGACCTCATGGGGGCTCAGGGCTGTTGGTCTAACTTCTCCCAACAGCAGTGACAGCCCTGCTTATTGCCCAGGCAAGAAGCCTCACCCCAGTGCATGTTACACCCCTGGGGAACAGGCAGAGCTGTCACCTTCACTGAGTGTGCAATTGGGATCCAAACTCAAAGGTGGGAGGTCCTGGCCGAAGTCCCTCAGGAGCTGGCGAGACCTCCCTCTTACCCGTAACTCTCCCCACTGTCAGGAAGCTCTGAATATTTTATCACAAATGTGCAGGAAATCTCCAGTGTCAGTAAACACTGTGGGAGATGGGCTGCCCTGGAGAAGGGCTCCAGCACAGAGATCCCAGTGCTCAGGTGATGTGCTGCCCACAGGGTTGCTGCCACCCCAGCCAGGCTGGACACTGCCATCCCTGGGCAGGCAGAGACCCCCTCCCCATCCTCATCCCTGTCCTAACTGCAGCCAAGAGCACGCCAAGCTGTGCACAGTGACAGCAGCACTATCTGACCTGCAGGGCTGGGAGGGGAGAAACAAACTTTCCTTAGGGAGTCACAACCTCACAGAGCAGCAAGAAGGGCAGAAGTTCAGTAAGAACCATTATATACTATATAGTACTTATATGAGGATTCAAACTTTCCCCTCACTTCCACCCATCTCCTCACCAGGACACTTCCAAATCCCAAAGACAATTTTGCATTGCAACATCTACATTTCAGACCACATTCACACGCTCCTAACTGGTTTTGGAAAAACACAGCTACAATTCAAATGGCTTTGAAAAGTAATAATAAAATAATAATTTCAGTGATCTTCTGTGGTTAGTAAAACAATGTTCATTTATTAAAAAAACAACGGAATTGATCTAAGTCGTACAAAATTAGGTCCCTCCATTTCTCATTACCGTTACCATGTCCTACATCACTCTAATAAATTGCACTGTCACCGGCTCATTACAGCGAGGCAGCTGTGCGTGGTCCTGGTAATTATTTCAGACTGAGCTATTAATGGCTTCCCAGGCAGGACATGGTCCTGCAGCACCAGCCACGGACCTCCTGAGGAATACCCACACACCCACGTCGACGGCCCTTGCCTCCATCACCACATTCCTCTTCACTGTGTTTCATCTTGCCTCTGGAAGCGTGGAAGCCATTCTGCAGCTGTGCAATCTGGCTCCCTTCTGGAATAATCTTAGTGGCACATGAACTCCTGATCTGCATCCCAGGTACTTCTCCAGCAATAGCTCTCCCTGCACCGGGTCACCCACAGCCATGCTCCAAAACATGATTCACCTTTCACATCCTTCAAATTCCACATCCATTACCCACAGGGTAATTTACTCTAAATTATACCTCTTCATCATCTTTTGTACTAGGAAATAATGCCATGGTTTCTAAAGATGGGGTGTTCTCAGCCCAAAGTGGGCTTAATGCCAGGGTCGTTCAGCAGGAACCGTCAGTGCCATTCCTGAGCTGCCCTTTAGAAGGTTTCCAAGCATTCACTGTATTTTTCTTTTAACCTGCCATTTCTTTCTGGCCCTTGGTGCATTCAGAAAGAACTGCACTAACATTAATTTTGATGGGTCCTTTTTCCACTCCCTCTCCATCCCCACTTGGGAGGATTCGCTTCCAGCATAAGGAAGATGCAACAACAAATGGAATAATGTGCAGAACCTCTTTACTCCTTCCTAGGGCTCACAAGAGGCTGAGCTATCACTGGCTTCTGGATTCTGGGCTGTACCTCCTCCTTGAAAAGAGGTTGCTTCACATGATGGTTCTCACACGCCTTCCTCCAGGATCAGCAGATCAACCTGGCAGCGCGGGACACGCTGGAGTTCGTTGGCCAGGGGAATACCTACACTCAGCATTGAGCAGCTCCATGAAGACCTGACCCACTTGGTGCTGACCCAGCAGCTGAGACAGAGCCTGGGACACCCTGGGCCAGGAGCCCAGTGCTCCCAGGGGAGCTCTGTCCCCGCAGGTCATTCCCCAGAGTGTCCGTGGGCGCCACGCACTTTACACTCACTTTCAGCAAGACAAAGGAGAACGGGAGCAGAGTAAATCCATGTTGTGTGCTAAATTAGATTATGCCCGGGTTGCCTGGATACTGTATAATCACCGCCATGACCAAACACAATTTAATACGGGGTAATTGGTAGCCAAGGTTCAGTGGAGGGAAAGCACAGGAACAGTAAATATTCCTTTGCTGCACTGGCTCGCAGTCAGCACCGTGCAGGGCAGAACAGCAGCGGGTGCCGAGGGTGGGCAACATGGCACGGGCCCTCACTCCTCTTACCAGGATTAATGGATTTGGTCTGTCCAGCCTGCTCAGTGGCTCAGGCTCATTTTCACTGAGATCCAGTTAAAGAACTCATTCGCTTCTCCAGCAACCTGTACAGTGGGACCAGTGTGGGACCAGTATGGAAGGCTAGGGCACACCATGTGGGAGCTGCCCAGTCCTCCCAGTAAACAGACAAGACCCAGTACCAGCCCAGAACTGGTGCCACACAGCTGCTGCCAGCACCAGAACTTCCAGTCGTCCCAGTAAGAGCCAAGATCTAGCACCAGCTCAGTGCTAGAGCCATGCAGCCACTGCCAGCACCACAGCTCAACATCACACACACTGCCCAGGACAACAAAAAATGGACCAACGTGAAACTTCTGGACTTCTGAGTCAGGGCCAAAAGTACCATTATTAGTTCAAATATCTTCCCTGATTCAGAACAAAATCTCTGAGCAAACAATCATCTGAAGGGAACAAAGGCAAAGTCTGGAGTGTTTCTATTTCCGTGTCTGGGACAAACCTTTGAAAAGAAAGTGCTTGTTGTGGCTGGACTAGCAAGTCCTTAGTGGATGGGAAATAATGCAGCTAATTCCTATTGCTACAGGTAAATATCCATCTCCTGTCTGCCATCACCAGTAGGACTGTCTAATGTAAAAAGCCAATCATGCAGAGGCCATCAACCCCCAAAATTATTTAGGCTGCTCTGGGTAGTCTGATAGAAATTAAACACTCACCTTTGACTCAAGACATGCATGAGAGGTCAAAATCAGAGGGGGTGAAGGCAGCATACTGGGCTCAAAGAGGAACCTGTGGATCCACCATCCCAGGTGGGGTGTTGGGGTGTGCAGAGTTGCACTTATCCCATGCTGGGGAGAGCACACCAGGGCAGCAGCTGAGCTCCCACCAAGTTCATCCAAAGAGTCATAGTATCATGGAATCATTTAGGTGGGAAAAGCCCTCCAAAATCATTGAGCCAAAGCACTGCAAAGGCCACCACTAACCCATGTCTACACAGTTTTTAAATATCTCCAGGGATGGTGACTCTACCACTGCTTTAGGCAGCCTGTGCCAGGGCTGGACAATCCTTTCCATGAAAGAATTTTCCCCAATATGGAACTCAAAACTTCTGGCACACCTTGAGGGTGTTTCCTCTTGTCCTGTCACTTGTTGTCTGGGAGAAGACCCGACCTCCACCTGGCTCCACCCTTCGGTCAGGGAGTTGTAGAGCATGAGAAGGTCCTCCCTGACACTACTTTTCTGCAGGCTGAGCCACCCCTCAATTCCCTCAGCTGCTCCTGGTGCTCCAGACTTTTCCCCAGCTTCATTTCCTGTGTCTGGCCATGCTCCAGAAACTCCCCTTGTGGCAGCACAGCCCCTGCTCGGGGAGGCTCAGCACAGCCAGGCTTTGTCCAGGTGGAACCCCACAGCTCCCTGCTCCCAGCTGCCCCCACTTCCAGCTCTTCACTCTGGATCTCACCCAGGAATGGACGGACGGACGCAGGCGGCTGCAAGTGCACACAATTGCTGGTATTTATCAGATACAATCTAATGAGTTCTGGGAAATGTTCCTGGGCGCATTTAATTCATCCCTGCACATTACTGAGTTTAATTGGGCTGCAGCGTATGAGTGTGTAGGTGGAGAGCGGGACAGAGGGGCTGGGCCGGCCACCACTCGGCTTCACCCTTCTCTAAAGGGGCTGGCAGAGCTGTGTTCCAGGAGATGGTGGTCCTGCAGCTCCCTGGGGATGACTCACTCCCCACTCAAACCCATGGTGGGTTTGTTTCCCAGCCTTGGGAACATGTCCGATGGCTGGGAATGCAGCAGGTGTTTACTGCAGGCGTGTTGTTGACTGCAGTGCCCAGTACAGAGATGGTGAAACCACCTGTGCAATTCCACCTGCAGCAGCACTCACTGGTGTCCCAGGCAGCTAAACTGGTCAATCACACATTCCTAAGCCATTATTAAAAGGCCCATGTGCATCAGAGGAGGTGACAGGGACTCCAGTCTGCATTGGCCACTGGGAGATGGTAGTGGAGAACTAAGGAGCACGGACAGCTCCGCTTCACCGCATGTTAAAAAGGCACCTGGCACATGGGCTAGTGGTGGCCTTGGCAGTGCTGGGGTAATGGTTGGAGTCAATGATCTTAGGGGGTTTTTCCAACCTTATGATTCCATGATTCCCAAGCTGGAGCATGTAAGTACAGAGCTGCCACACTTCCAAATTGCACAACCACTCCTTTATCCTGCTGTGTTTATTGAGGCTGTGGACATGCCTGCAATCTGCTCTTGGATGCAGGGAGCTCTGCAAGAGCCAGGAGTCTGGAGTGGCAGGAGCTCACCGGTCCCACTCAGCCACCCTGTGGGAATTGGGAACATCCGGAACATGGACAAACCCTGCTATCTGCAGCCCAGGCTCTGCAGGCCACAGGCTCACAGCTCCCCAGCCTCCCCCCCAGCCCCGCCGCTCCAGTAGAGGAGAGCCAAGACTGAGGAATGCAGATGGAGGCCAGCGGATCTAGGAGGAGGACAGATCACCAGGGAATGACAAGGGGAAACTTGATGAATACAAAAACCTTCAGATGCAAAGCTGAGAATTAAAGGGGTCTCAGTGAGCAGCAGTGCTGCTCTCGGGTTCCCTTCTCAGCTGGGACCAAACCTGTGCCTGCACCAGTTCTGGGCGCTTTGACTTGCTCCAACAAGACTCTTTTTCTCCTGGGTGAATCTGGCCACAGCTGTATGCTTGGGTTCACTCCCAGAGGGAAAAAAAAGGGTTCATGTTGCACTGAGAAGATGCCGAGGCCAAATGTGAGGTATCAGCGAGTCCGATCAGTGAGAATTCCAAACGTGCTGCAACTTGCAAGGAAAACACGCAGGGAGCTGCAATGCTGCTCTGGTTCAGGCTTCCCAGACCAAGCCAACGTGGTTTCCAAAGCCATCCTCTCTGTCCTCTCTGGCTTTGGGCAAGGTGAGCTCGATGAGGGATCTCAGAGGGATCCTGGATTTGCTCAGCAACCCTCAGCCCAGGGCTGAGTGGCGCCAGGCTGGAACATTCCCTGCACCTCATCACGGCATCAGCAGCTCTGTGGGTTTCCACCAACACCCAGGTGAAAGCCCCAGGCACAGCCACGACTTGGTATTAAATGGCACCATGGTTTCCACCTGCACAAATACAGCAGCCAAAGGAGCCTCACCCTCAAACAGGATGGAATGGGGGCAGCCACGGCTGCAAACACCATCCCCTGTGCCACTGCCATCCCCAGCCCCAGAGTCCTGGCAAAGCTCCTGCTGAACAGGCAGGTTTTCCTTCAAAACCAGAACTTGCTGGTGCTGTCCCAGTGCAATAACTAACCCCACCAGGCCAGCAGGGCAATGAAAGTCCGAAGGAGAGGTGTAAGTTGCAAACAATCCTTTGAAAGACCTGCCGCCTCGGTGAGTGCTGTGCTGAAGTCTACAACCTGCTGCGTGGAAAACAGCCAAAGTAAACGAGCTCCCAGGGAGCCTCCTGGCAGGAACTGGCATTGGGGCCAGCAAGTGCAGCTCCCACTGTCCCCGCAGGGAATCATTCCCAGCTGGAGCCAGGTCGCAGGGCCACATGCAGGAGGTGCCTGGTGCACACCTGTATGTTCACATGAGTGCAGTGGCCATGGGGAAGGGGAACAAAGAGGGGGTTTGACCTTTTTTCTTTTCCTTAGAAGTGCTTTGGAACACATTCACTTCACAAATGCAAGGCTAATGCCCACTCCTCCAAAATACTGAATTCCTAAAAAACAGTGTTAGAACAAAGGGAATGCAGGAATAACCAGTTTTGCAGAACAAACTAAGTCACAGCAAACAACCGCAAGGAAAACACTTGTCCCACCTTTGCCAGTGGGACCAGGTTTTGCTCATTGACTGTAAACACCCCAGTTCTGTGTGTTCTGCCACACACACATGGGTTGAAACAAGATGGCTTTAAAGGTCCCTTCCAACCCAAGCCTTTCTGTGATCCTGTGAGCTACAGATCTCAGGGAAAACTGCAGCTCAAAGACAGCCTGGCACTGGTGATTTATGGTTTCCTTTCTTCTGTTGAACAAAGATTGGACCAAAATCTCTGTAACTGAGTTTGGCTCCGTGCTGGGTCTATTCATACGGAGCAATCAAGGGATGTGCTCATTAGGACATCTCCATCCCACTCAGTCTGCAGGGATGGTGCAGACACCACCAGGGAGAGACCAGCCAGTTATTGGAAATCTTTTGCTCACTCTTAGTTCAATCTGTTTCCATATACAGTTTCAGTTTCACTGTGATAAACAATTAAAAAGAACCTAGGTAATTATGTGCTATCAACAACTTCTGTCCAACAACAGCAAGTTCAAACACAAGCCCACAAAAATTCACACTTGAGGAATGCAAAATGCCTCGCGCTGCTCCCAGAGATCCTGAGTGTCCAGTGGGAGCTTGGCAGAGACGTTCAAACACAGCAGCTCCACAGCAAACCCAGCATATGCTGCATTATGAGCTGCTAAATCATCACCCGGATTGGTGACATCAGCTTTAGTCCAAGACCCCTGTAATCATATCTACAGACATGAGTCTTGTGTGGGAGGAACCTAATGAGAGATGCTGTAGGCTCCAGAGCTCATTCCTCTCCAGCTAAAAACCGGGGAGCCTGCAGAAAATATAAGGACTTTTTGGAGAAGCTTGGAAGGAAAAGCTACCAGCACACACACAGTTGCTCCATGGACAATCCAGGTTGAGGGGGTTAAAAGTTCACTTGCAGAAGCAGAACAAAACCTTTTACTAATTTACACATTACAGGAAGCCAAGCCCAAAAAACCCAGCAAACACCTACAGGGCTTTTTGTGGTGGTTTTTCTTTATAATTCTGCAGAATATCTTATTAAAAACAAAACCAGAGGAGTAAGAGGGAGGCAGAAGAGCCAAGGAAAGGGAAGAGTGCTGCAGGGCACACAGTGCTATCTGAGCTCTGTGGAAGCATCACCAGCTTCTCCACCAAAACATGCAAGGGAGAGGAGAGCAAAGGGAAAGTGTTGCTGTGCCCCACAAGGCTCTGACACCTCTGGCTCCAAAGCACAAATCACAGAATCATGGAACCACAGAATAGATTGGGTTGGAAGGGACCTTAAAGCCCATCCATTTCTAACTAGGGAAAACAAGAAAAGGGGCAGAAAAGTGTGGCACAAGCCTGAACCAGGATAGCCAAGCCTCAGGCAGGATTCTCCCAGCTCCAACAAGGCAGCACATGCCTACAGGAAGTCACTTTCCATATAATCTGTCTTTTGCTACCAACAGGAGCACCCAGATCCTTTGGGTCACTCAAACTCCTGGGGCTTTGCCCAGGGTTCAGCAGTGCCGTGATCCAAAAGGAGCAAAAACAGATGCTGGGCAAAAAAATGGCATTCCCAAAGGCAACAAGGAGTATCACTCCCTGTTTGCTTTTGGCAGCCAAATCAGGTGAGGAGCATACGGAAGCGGAGCATCTCAGAGACCTTAGTGGCTAGTGGAAATTTCCAGAATGTCCGGGACAAGAATGACTTACTGGAAGCAATACATAAATCAAGCAAATGAATAGTTACCAGACAGCAGCATAAACAGCTGCCACGGGGATGAAATCAGACCTGCTGTGCCAAGAGGCGTCAGTCTCCTCGCCGGCTGCACCTTCGGGGGAAACCAGGAAAACAACCCACAGAAAAGCACACTTCTGGGGGGATCTGCCAAGCCTGGTCCTGCACAGGTGTCTCGGTAGGTTCCTGAAGTTGTGGGCACAGAGCCCACCATGGTGAGCGCCAGGGACCAGCTCCCGGGGGGCTCTGCTGGGCAGCACAGCCGGCAGTGTGGCACAGAGCTGCCAAGGCTGGGACTGCTTCACGATGAGGAAAACAAGCATTGGTTGTATTTTTAGGCAGAAGACCTGGAGGAATTTTTGCTTCTTCTCCTTTGCCAGCAATCCCTCGTTCAGCAGCAAGCCCTCTGGAACGCCCCGCGCTCCGTGTCCGGTCCCTGCCCCGGCGCCTCGACGTGGGATTTTGCTGGATCCCCAAGAGCAGCTGCCCTGCAGAGCCCATGGAAACCATCGTGCTGATAAGCAGCAAACAATTTGTGCTAGAGATAACAATCACTGTCTTCTTGGTTAAAAACCGTAAACTAGAGAACACAACTGCAGCAAAACCAAAGGGAACTAGTCAGTGTTGGCCAGGCTGTGGCTGAGAGCGATTAGAGATAATTAATTTTGCTAAACACACGTACATACAGCTCGGCTGCAGCCTCCTCCATGGCCCTGACCTCGGTCAGGAGAGGAGTGGCTGTGCAGATCAGGGGCAGCAGCAGGGATGCCAGGGTGATGCTGACCCATAGGAGTGTCTGGGAGCCTTGTGGAAGGTGCATGAGCCCAGCACCACCTGTGTTGGAGAACTGGACTCACTGCCATGAAAACAAAGCAAAGCTCAGGTATCAAATTATGGGCATGCACAGAAAAATAATTCCTTAAATGCTTGGAATAAAATCAGAGTGAAATCCTCCTGCTCTGCACCTCCACAGCATTGACTCTTGGATGAGAAAGCACATTAAAAAAAGAAGCAAGAAATAGGGATGATGTTGCAGCTCCACAAAATAAAATGGCAGTTTTCTGCAACCAGTTTCACTCTGGCAGCACTTGCAGCACAGCCATTGCCAGCCCAACAGCACTGCATGAGCCTCTCTTAGCTTTGACTTACTCGGCAGAAAAAAAGCTGGTTTAATCACAGAATCCCAGAATGGCTGGGGTTGGAAGGTACCTTAATGCTCATCTTGATTCACCCCTCTGCCATGGGCAGGGACACCTTCCACTAGGCCAGGTTGCTCCAAGCCCTGTTCAACCTGGCCTTTAACACTTCCACGGATGAGGCAGCCACAGCTGCTCAGGGCAATCTGTGCCAGTGTCATCCAGTCTCACTGACGGCCACCAGGATGCAGGCACAGGCACAGAGGATGGTCCAGGCTGTAGGTGCTCAGGTTTTCCTGCTGAGATCCCCTCAGAAAACCATCAGAACAAGAGATCTCCTCCCTCTCAGGAATAGCAAATCACAGCTGGGTTTATCACAGGAATTCTGACTGTGTGAACATGTCCCATGAAAGAAAATTAAAGGTTTTATCTACCCATGGGTCGAGGAATAAAGTTATAATAGCAAGTTTCACTGTAACTAAGGTCTGAAGAGCAGGGGAGGGAATTGCAGCATTACATTCCTGATGAAGGAGCACAGACAGGAATCACTTCTGCTCTGTGTGCCCCAGTGAATAACTGCCTGGACACATAGACATGAGATAGTGTAAAAAGGTTTGGAAATACACGAAGAGGAAGAAATCAAGTTGATTTTCTGTTGATAAGCTCTTTTCCCTTCATCTTGCCTCTTCCTGTTCTTGAGATCTGTCCTGTCCCACCTGAGTTCCTCTCACTGTACCCCAATTCTGAGGGGCACCCAGCTGCATTCCTCTGTTGTGCAAGAGGAAGGGCACTGCTGAACTACCTTGCAGGCACTTATCCTGTCTGATATTGTGTTAATAATTGCCATTTTTGAATGTATCAGCTTTCTTAGCACAGTTTTATTACTGTTAATGACTGCAGCCCCATCACATGAGGAGCCCCACGTCTCTCATCAGTGCAGCAGTGCGTGAAGGCACGTACACCCCAAAAACCCAGAACCCATAAAACACCCAGCACAGGCTCTTTCTTTATTCAACAGACTTAGACAGAGTTCTGTTTTTAGTGTCAGAGATCTCCACAGCAAGACTGTGAGAAATGCTTTTTTAGCTCATCTGATAAACACGCAAATCTTGATTATTCATATGTTACTTAAAATAAAAAACCCAAACAGAAACAGATGAGACAATCTCCTCCAAGCACTGCAGTCCAGCTTGCCAGGGCCAGACAAGAGCCCTTGACTTTGCCCAAATCTACTGTGGGTGCTGTGCTCTTGGCAGCACCCAGACCCTGTCTGGTCCCACCCCTCAGAGCATTCCCCCAGGACAGCCAGGCCGCATCCCTTCTGCAACACAGCCCCTCCCTCCAAACATCTGCTGCAGATGTGCAGATTTATCTCCACTCATGGCTTCAATATGACTTCACGGCACTGTAACCTCAAAAAGCTCTTGTAGAAGAGCTGTGGCAACAAACCCTGTCCCCAGGTGCTCCTTGAGCAGGGTGATGCTCCCAGATCAGGGTGATGCTCCTGGACCAAGGTGCTGCTCCTGGAGCTGGGGCTGCAGGAGCGACACTGAAGGGTTATCTGAACCCATGCCTGGGGCTGGCTGTGCCTCTCCCTCCACAGCCCAGGATCCCCCAGGAACGGTACCACGGCTGAAAGAGCTCAGCAGAGCAGGCTCTTGCTCCTCAGCTTCCTGCCTTTCTCTGAAATAATTTTTTTCCTATTAAATAACACTATGAGCTGTTTCTCTTCCTAAAATAGCAACACCACCACACTTGCTGTTTGTTTTGTTTCAGTTCCTTCCCCATTAAAGCAATACAACCCCGCTGTACACCTGCCTCCCCTCTCCATGTCTCTCTCCATCATCAGGGTTTCCTTTAAACAGAAAACACTTAACTTTGGATTCCTCACATATATAGAATCCCAGAATGGTTTGGGTTGAGAAAGACCTGAAACCTTTCCACCCTTCTGCCACAGATAGGGACACCTTCCACTAGGCCAGGTTGCTCCAAGCCCTGTCCAACCTGGCCTCAAACACTTCCACGGACAGGGCAGACACAACTTTTCTGAGCAATCCCATCTGGCCAACAGGAGCCCCTGGAACAACATGGCCCTGGCTTCAGGCTGTAAACAAAGAACATTTGAAACCAACACCTAAACCAGCCCTTTGGTTTTTAACAGCCTTGCCAGGGAGTCCATGGAGACACAAACCCATGTTACAATGAAGCATCTGGAGTTGGTTTTAAGCCTATTTCAAGCAACACTTGTTATTTTCTCCCCTTAAACAGATAATTTGGGTTCTCTCAGACCTCCTCAGCAGTTATCCCAAGTAACTCATTTCCCAGATTTCCCTGTCCTGTCTCATCCCTGTTGCTCCCACCGCACTGGTGTGAATGGCAAAAGCAGGTCTGACCCTGCAGCCTTGAGGCTGCCACAAACATCTGATGATGCTTTCTCTTTTAAAACACTAATCAAAGGTTTCCATGGGAACCTGCAGGAGCAGGAAGAAGATGGGAAATTATAGGTCAGCTCTATCACTGAAAGAAAAAAAATTATTCCATTCTTTTGCCCTTGCAAAGTTTCAAGGTGACCCAGAAATACTAATTCATCAGGGTGCATAAAGGCAGAAAATACACCCTAGAGTAGTCATCCATTGAGCAAGGAAATCACTTTTAGACCTTTAATGCCAGGTTTGATCCAAAATCCCATGAAGTGAACCTCTGCTCTGCCTCATGGTCAGCCAAACCCCACTCCAGGACATTAAAAGCAACACGAGATTCCCAGTAGCTTATGGGTTCCTGGTCTCAACACAGAGCTGGGGGCTGGCTGGGAAGTCCCCCTCCCTCATCCCTGCCTCCCTCATCCCTCTCTTCCTCATTCCTCCCTCCCACCCCACTCTGTTGCTCAGCCCCCAGTTCGCTCACACATGGGTTTCTAGTTTCTCGCCAACCAGATATGACTCAACACCACACACACACACACACACACACACACACACACACACACACACACACAGGGAAACTTTTCCACCACTATGAACTTTCAGAGGAAGTGGAAAAAAGAGAGAAAAACACATCAGTCATAAACATACTTTGCCAAGTGGTTCATGAGCAAGTGCAGCATCTGCCTGTTTTTCTCCGGGAGCCGATGAACGAGGCTGTGGATCTCCGACACCCTGGACTCCTGATTCTCCAGTTCTGCATGGGAAGTAGAAGATGATTTAACTCTGCATCAGGGGTCTTGTTATGGGAAGAGGCATAACACTAAACCTGGCAGACATCCCAAGGACCTGCTCACACCCAAGCATGCTGTGGATACTCTTCATGGCACTGCTCCTTCCTACCAACTCCAAGCAGTTTTTCCCAAAGGAAGACACTTAATGGGCTGAAAAAGTGAGCCGAGAGCAGATGTCATGTGAACAGCCAGTGGTGAAGAGGGGAGGGCTGGCTGTAACCAGAGTGATACCAGCAGTGAGAATATGAGCACATTCCCTTTTTGCATGTTCAGTGTGCCCAGCAAAGGCTAGGCTGGAGCATCTGGTGCTCAACAGGCTGGTTGGATCCAGGGGTGCAAAGTGGGAGCCGCTGACAGAGACCACCACCGCCGTGGCCATGGATCACGCGGGCCCTCCTGGCCCTGTCTCCCTGCACAGCTGCCAATGGAGAGTTACCTGCTCCCAGAAAAGCCTCTTCTCTCAGGGCAGTGAAAGGAACACAGCACAGACATCAGAACCACCAGTGGTCCCAACAGACACCGTGGGTGTTGTTTGAACAACAGCCTCCCTCGCCTTGGCAGCTGATGGCCACAACACGTGGGAGCTGCCGCCAGCTCCGTGCTCCCAGCACCATCTGTGCTTCCTCTTCATCTGGTCACCTCCCAAATAACAACCTGCCCTGTGGCTCTCCATTCTTATTCCACTTTCTGGGACGGGAGCCCGGGAGGTCGGTGGGGAGGCAGCAGGGCAGAGGGAATCTCAGTAACTTGCAAATGAGGCTCCACTTTGGGAGTGGGGCCATAAACATCAACAGACTCACTGGCTGCTTTGATGAAGCTCCTTTGAAACTGGTACATCATGAGGGGCCCTGGGAGCATTCTGGAAGATAAAAGGGAAACAGGCACAAAACACATCTGAGTAACACAATCCACACACAGAAAGCTTTGCCTCTACCAGAAATTCAGCACCATTTTGAAAAGTGCAGAATTAAGCAACAGCAACTCTAATTAATTCCCCTCATCAGAAGGAATAAAATCTATACAAGTACCATTGATTTATTTGTCACTAAAATAATCACTAATTTTAGCGTTCCTTCAGTAGAACAGTTTCAGTGCATTACTGAGCCCACAATTTCCAAGTAAGTTTGAAAATAACTTAAAAAGAGAAACATATCCAGTTGTAAAACTTTCACAATCCCCATTCCCATCCAATTCCTCTTGTCCCCTCCCACTGCTGCATCCCTTCAGAGGGACACAATGGTGCTGCCCACATTCCTCTTTGCTTTGCCAACAGTTCAAACTCTGGAGCAAAGGTTGCCAATCATGCAAAATTCTGTTAGTGTTCTGTGATTTTCTAGGCTGAGATCCACTGAGCTAATTACACTCATCACCCTAATTGGATTTAGCCTCTCACTTGCACTCCCTCACTCTCTCAAACAGAACCCAACACACACAACAGCCACAGAAGAGCAAGAAGCTGCGGTCATAACAGGTAGAAACATGTTGAGGATAATGAGATGCTGTTGGCTGCCAACACCCCAGCCTGCTGGAAAGATACCCAGGACAATAATGGCATTGACTTACATATAGAAATTATTACTACCATAAAGCTCAGCACCAGGTCTGGAAAAGCTCTACAGCCACCACCCTTATACAGCGTTGCCCTCACCGTCTGTCATATGTTCAGAAGGTCCATTGGGAAAAGCTCAGGGAAAAGCTTAAATCAAGGCAGGAGATGCAAGAATGAGCTTTTAAAATCGTGTTTATATGATATGTGCATCTGTCAGAGCCAAGTGTGTTCCCCAGATCATACTCAAACATGCTGGAAGGTCAGGGAAAAACCAGAATAAACTCCCTAAGAGCAGTTTCTGCTCTGTTTCGATCCATGTGCTGTTGCTAAGGGTCTGCAATAATGGGCAGTAACATCCCAGATCATCACCAAACCCCTCCTGAAGTCAGATTAGGGTTTTCTTCTTACCTCAGGTATGTTTTCAGTGCACTAGTAATGGTCTTGATCTCCCACTCTGCACAGATCTCTGTGTCAGTCTCTGTGGCTGTTTTGGGATCTAACAAAAAGGACAAAAGTGAACCAAAGTCAAAACAATTCCAGCTCAGGCCAGCTCAGTTGTGTGGGGAGTTTGTTATGTCCCACTTTATTTGCTATTCCCAGCCCAGAGACCACAGCCAACCCTCACAGACACGTCTGCAGGGGAGTGGGGCTCATCACCCGGGATTCACTGGCATGGGATGAAAGAAAAAAGGAATCATCCATCCCAAGCAAGGACATGGGCAGTTTGGCTCCAAGGGTGACAGGACACAGGGTGCAGCCGTCTACAGTGCTCAGTGACAGCAGTGATAGCCAGGCACGGACACAACATGAACCCAGGGCACAGGGGACCCTCTGCCTGCTGATGCCAAACATCATCCTGCATCCCCCTACCCAGTGAGGCTGTCACAGCCTGACATCTGCACAGCCACCATCAGGCCAGTGGGAAGTGGCCTGGCCATGGCTACCTCAGGCACAGCACCGAGTCCCAGCACGGCAACCACTCCATGCCGAGGTGAGGAGCACCTGCCGCGGCAGGGCATGGATGTGCCCCGTGTGCTGATCTCTCCCACGTGGATGCTCCTCCACACTCTTTGTTAACTCAGTCCTGGAAACACAGCCAAGACCGTGCTCCCACTGAAATCCCAGGGAAGCCTCTGCGGGAAGCCCGGGATCCCATCAGTGCCAAGCAGCCCTGGGGAGCGGCGCAGGCGCGGGGGCTCCCGCCGTGCCCAAGGCCAAGGCTGACACAGTCACAGCTGCTGACACCATCTGCTCCCACAGGCTCAGCTCAGGGGGTATTTCTGCCTTTTCACAGACACAGATAATGCACTTCTGAATTTTAAAGCCCCAGATAAGCATTAGGCAATTTCCAACCTGCTCAGAAGAATGACCTGAATAGAGTTTGGCTTTCCCTTAGAACAATGGGGTTATTTTAATTAAAAAAAAAAAGAAAAATCACGAGGTACACCTGGAAAAGTAAACATGTAAGAAATGTATATTCACACAGAGATCATGTGTGCCTCAGCAATCACACAAACTAACTCCATTCTCCTCCCTCAGAAACTTCCTACTGCACTGCCTTTACAAGGAGGAAATTTTAATAGAGTCAAAATAAGCTTAGCATAGTAAAAAATAACAACAAACAAAACCCCCTCAAAGTTCCATCTTTTTTGAAAAGAAACCCTTTTTAACAAAAACAGAACAAACAACTCCAGACTGTGTGTCTTTGCAAAACCTCACCCAGCAGTTTCTAGGCAAGATCAGGGAACACGAGGTGAAATTCCATGGTCGGTCCCATGAAAAGGCTCAGAGCAACTAATCAGTTCCCCTTGACCTTCAAATTTATGAGTCTGCAAAAAGTGAGCGCCGTGGGTTCCAGCTGCAGCATCTGTCTCCCCAGGCAGTGGTGCTGCAGCCAGAGTCACAGCTCTGCCTCCCACAAGGACACACTTCCACAGCAACTGGGCTCAGTGTGGGATAGGGGCTGGAAAAGCACCCATTGCCCAAAATCAGCATTAACCCTGGAGCTGCTTTTTGCTGCCAATCACTGATCTGAAGAATTTCTCCTGGGCAAAGGGCACTACCTTATCACCCAGATGTAATTCTCACCAAGACACTTCCAAAACAGCCATGGGGTTGTTTCATCCCAGTAGTGAGGGGCCAGGTGAAGGCCCACTCCCAGCCCTTATAGCCCATGCTGGGAAGGAGCAAGAGCATGTGAGATGCTGTAACTCATCTCAGTGCTGAGTTCAGTCCTGCTGGTTCCCCCACTGCCCTCTAACACACTGCCACAATAAACACGTTCATGGGAGCTCCCACTGGTATAAGCTGGGTTATTTGTTGGGTTTTGTCCTCATTTTGATAGTGCCTGGTGCCAGTGAAGGCTGGAGAGATTACCTGCCCCACATAAGCTCCAGAAGCACTCTCCCATTGCTTCACTCTGGTTCAGACCCTCACAAGCTTTCTGCCCTTGCCTGAAACCCACGGGCTGGGGCTGTCCCTGATCCAGCTGCTGCCCATGAGGAGCTGGTGCCCTGCAGCCACGGCACCGACCTCCTGCAGGGACACCTCATACCAGAGCCCTTCCCAGCAGTGTCACTGACACCAGCCCAGGGAAACTTGATCTTTTTGCCATTTAAACTGTATGTGAAGCAGTAACACTGCCCACATTCACTTCTAAATATAAGGGAAACCTGATGTCGTAAGCACAATTTGGCTCCTCTGTCCACGATGGCTGGATCCGAATGGGAGTGTCCGAGCAGAGCTCTGCCACTGCCGGCAGGATTTGGAGCCCTGAGGGCAGTGAGAACAGATGGGGTTTGACAAGGGACATGTTTCTGTGTGACACTGACTCCACAGAGAGCCCAAAAACTGGAGCCGATGAAGATTTAAACACCCACAATTTGAAGAAAAATATGGAGTCATGGGTTTGCAAAGCATCCCAAACAAAGGGGATCCCCAAAGAGAGTCCTGCTTCCAGCCCCCACTTGCCTGCAACAGGGTTTCCAGCATCAACAACTAGCGAGGACACGCCAGGACAAAGGAAAACCACCAGCAATATATCACTGCATTATGAGACGTGAGGTCGACAGCTGAGTGGCTTCAATCGTTGAGGAGATAATGGATGCTGGATGGTGTCCAAAACTGAATCCCTCCCAGCACCAGAGAGCTCTTCACCCAAGCGAGTTTTGCCATCTGTCACAGCCCCAGGACTCACCAAGACCAAGACCACCCTTAGAGAAGAGTGTCAGCTCTGTCAGCCACGAGACGAGGCACAGCAGCACGAGAAGCATCACCAGAGGACGTGGCTGTGGACCTGCTGCACCTCTGGGCACCTGCCCCAGTCTATTTTTATCAGCAATGCTCTTCATCTGATGCTCTAAAGCAACCATGCCCAACATGTGCCACGGGAGAGCGCTGGTTGCCTGGCTGGCCCTGGGGGGGCCACAGGGCACCTTCACATGTCCCACAGCCTGTGCCAAACTTCTCTAATAAAAGCATCAGTCACCAGCTCTAGTGACTGCAGCAAACTTTCCAAATGCCAGGGCAAGGGTGGCACACAGAGGTCTCCTGAACCCAGATTTAGAGCCATGCCCTTCAGCTCCAAGCACCCCTGGATTATCAGTTTTCCATAGGTTGATGTTGATAGATATAACAGCCATCATGGGATTGGATCACTGAACACTTTAACGGTGGGAAAAGAAGTGGGAATTGGAAAAGGAGAAGGAAAATATGTTTAAAGTGAAACATAACAGATTAAAACTTTCTGCAAGGAGAAATATTTAGAGAAATGAGCACTGGAGTTTTGTGAGGGCAAGGAAAAGGAAGTCTTGTAGCAAAGGAATGATAATAAGTGAAGGGAAAGAGGAAAAAGACCAGAAATGTCACTTATTTCCCCTAAAAAGTAACAAACATTCAGTAGGGCACTGGAATTTATTAAGCATTTGTTTTCCTATTGCCACAACAATTTCACAGGTGGTTTTGCCAAGTCTGAGCAGCACCAGACAAGACTGTCTGAGGGCAGCTGCCCTGCTCCAGCCCAGGTGTGTTCTCTTCAACTGTGTGTCCAAGACATGCCTGGACGGACAGACAGACTGTGTAGGGCTGCAGCTCTGTGATGGAAATGCTGCCTGCGAGGTCAGGGGCTGAATTGGTTTTGTCCCACACAGTCTGAGCCAACCTCAGCACCACCCTGGACCACAGGAAGGGCACAGGGAGCAAGGGAAGTGCTGCTGGAGGGACAGCAAACAGCAGTGAGGGGAAGGGCTGAGTTCCTCCTTGGGTCAAGTATAACCCCCAGGCTGTAGCAGACATGAAAGGTGGGTTGGGAGTTAGGATAACAATTCTCCAGTGCAGCCCAACAAATGTGACCCAGCACAGGGCTCTCCATCATGGTGGGTGATGGAAACAACACTTCCAAAAAGGAACCACTCCAGGAAAGTCAGTCATGGTGTCCCAGACCCGCACAAGGAGCAAGAACCAGCTCTCTGACACAAGACCTATTTGGTCCTACACATTCCAGCCCATGAAAATGCTTGTTCAGAGCACAAAGGCACTGGAAGCAAACACAGCCTCTCTCCTGCCATCACACCATGTCAGAGGTGAGAGGCTCTGAGGGTGCTGGGCAGACCAGGGGCCTGCACATCAAGAAGCCCAAAATGTCAACACCAAGCGCAGCCACGGCGTGATCCAACAGCTTTTCTCTCCTGAGCATCCAGAACCGCAGGAACCAATGCCTCAGGCATGAGGGAAACACATGCTGGAAAGGTCTAGGCAAGATCACGATAAACAGGCACAAGAAGGCCCGTGGGGAAAGCAACAAGAGCCACAGGCAGCATGCAAACACACAGGGGAAGATAATTTCAAAGTGTGCTGGGAACAGGGGGGCAGGTAGGAGATGAAAACCCAAAGCTTTCAGCTATTTCTTTGAAGATTTTGGTTTGCATTTGGGAAGGCTGCCAGAAGTCGGAGTGTGTGTGTGAGCAGGACACCAGTGACTGCACCAGAGACCTCACAAAGCAATGCCCTACACAAGTCCTACCTTCCGAGCTGCCAGCACTGCCCGGGGACCTCCCGGCCTCTATCAGCACATGGTCCTGAGGGCACATTCACCATGATTAGGGACCCCAAGAAGAGCCTCTGCTCCCAGCTGGCAAGACTTCAAAGCAGCACAGTCAGCCTGCCTTTAACATAATACCAGACACTTACCCATTAATATACTGAGCAGCTTTTGAACTCTGGAGTTTACTCCAACAATCCGGTAGAGCCCCTGCTCATTGATCCCTAGGAAAAACAAGTTGCTTATTAGGAGAAGGTCACAAGGGCTGCTAATATTTCTTTTATTTCTTTGGCTTCCTAAATAAGCAAAGCCACTGAAACAGTCTCACCAACGGCATACAAAGTTATAGAAGAGGGTAAAATTTGGGTTTGATAACAAGGCTTTCATGAATTAGAAGTGTTACCCCCAGTTAGCTCAGCAATAAGGATCTAAGGACACCTCTCCTCCTCCCCCGTACCATCAGGGGAGCTACAGCTGCCCCATGAAGTATCTGCACTCAACAAGGGCAGTCTGGGAAAATGTCACTGTGCCACATTCTTCAGGTTGAGGTCTGAGCCTTTTGCATATCCTCACTCCCCCATGTGGAGCCCAGATGCTCACAACATCCTATCTCTATACAAGGAGACTTCACAAGAGACTTTGGGGAGGGACTGCCGTGCCCATCTCTGTTATCACACATGAGAGGATGTGCTTTGCAGCATTCCTGAAGGAAGGATGCTCAAAGGAACCCCCAGCTTTGGTCCCACCCCTCCTTTTGCACACCCAGTGCATTACTTTCCAACTCTGCCCCAATGTTTGCAGAGTTCCTGATGACTCCAGCCACAGGGTAAACACGTGTCTCAGCAACAGCATCGGCCCGAGCACGTTACTGGATTCATCTGATGTGGGTCTGAGGGTTAATGAGTCATTTTTGTCCACGAAAACAGCAGGAAAGTATCTACTCTGCTACCAACAGCTGCAGGGCTACCCCAAAGCTGCCCTACCTCTTGTTTCCACAGCATGGATACACTTCTTGATGATGCTGAAGCCAATACTGTCCAGCTGGGCAGCTGCAGGGAAGAGAGAAATGATGAGCACCTGGCAGAGGGACAGAGCACAGCGCTCCTCCTGAATCCCTGCCATAGCCAGCTGCACCACTGCCCAGACGAGGTGGGAAGGAGGAGGAGGAGATAAATGAGGTGTTCAGGGCAGAAAAGCCTGAGTACAGCAGCTTCTACCAGGTGTAACCCACGCAAGTACAGATGCTAACAGTCATTCCAGCTTCCACATCCCTTGGAACCTGCTGCTTTTGTGCCTGCTGAGCAGCAGAGCCCTGGGCTCTGCCAGGCCTCTACCACTGCAGATGGTCATAAACTAATTTAGGATCAAGGTGAGATAACCCAAGCTTGTCTAGAAAGTTGACAACAGATTGCTTGGAAAAAGGAAATTGTATATTTTTGATGCAACAAATCCTTGAAAATGGCACACAAAGCAGCTTTCTTGAAGAGTCCCAGGGAATTCCTGTAAATCGTCTCTGCTCTGCATCCAGCTAATCAAGCCATCCATATGCTGGAGAGAAATCCAAACCAAACAGTTCTGTGATTCTATGGAAGTGTGAGGTAAAAATACCACATGATGAGGAGAGAGCAGACTGCATGTAGCAGTGGAGGAACAATAGAAACTGGGAGATGGGAAGAAAATTCGGGTCAAATCTCTGTCTGAGACACCTCCTGTGCCCAGTGGGAGGGGAACTGCCCCTGGGGTGCCCATCAACACTGACCCCAACCCCAGCCTGCACCTCTCCAGAGAGCCACTCCTGCTCCCAGCAAGGCAAAAGTCCAGCTGAACAACATTGTCCCATGAGCCATCACACGCCATCCCGCTCAGCCTCACCCAGCACAGATGTGCACAGTTCAGGTTCTTTTATTAGCACAAATTAAATATTTATTTCGTGCAAATTAGGGTGTACCAAAGGCAGCTGACTCTGTCTGAGACTGGGAGCTAAAACATTAGAGTTAATGGGATGTACAACTCAAGTCACTCGTGCCAATGAAGGTTCTCACTTTTAATTTCAAGGAATTACTGGTATGTGGATCCAAACACCTGCTGGGAAAATTCATCCACAGACAACTTTCCAGCATGTCCTGAAAAACACTGCCCACAGACAGCTATCTGTCATGGAAAATTACTTCCTCCAGACAGAAAGGTTTGGGAAACCTTCCACAGGGCAGGAGCCCCACAGAGAAGGGTGTGCAAAGTTACTCCAGGCTTCAGACCCCAGGGAATGCTGTGTTGTGAGACACAACTCATTCTATAGAGAGCAGGGCAGGAAGGGACCAGAGCCCAGGGCTGGCAGTGCCCTCACAGCCAGGCACATGTAACTTCCCTCCTTTGCATTCCCTCTGCTCACATCGTTTATTCACACATGGATCCACTGCTGCTCCATGACCAGCTGCCAGCTCACGGTCACATGGAGCAGTCCCTTCCTAATCCCTTGTTTTGAGTTCTCTGCTGGGGGTGTTCTTTGTCTGATGAATGGCACAAGGACCCAAAACAGTGCAAAGTAAAACAGCTCTATTATGTTTTTCTGGGCAAGCAGGCTTTAGTGCCGAGCCAACATAAGCACACGAGTTGCGGGATGCCTGTGCCATAGGACGTGTGGATATCCAGAAGCTGCAGGGCCCTTTGCTGGGCACCCAGTGGGCTCCCAGCACTACTCTCCAAACACAGATGCAGCATAAAACCAACATGCCATCAATCAGCGTGGCACAGCTGCCATACTCCAGATCACTGATAAACACAGGGGTACCTGAGAAGCACAAAACCACGGTGTGGAAACGTGTACCAGCAAACCTGGTTCAGCAGGTCTGATCGGCCTTGGCTTGGCACTGGTATGACCCTGACCTTTGGGTATCCCTGTGTGGTGCTGTCCACCCTACAGAGATCACTGTTTCAGGCTCTCGGTCATGCACTGGGATTGCCAAACCATTCCATAAACCAACAGTTTTCCTTTAGTCCCTCACATGTTTGGACTTTAGCAGAAGACACCTACAATCCCCACGGCCAAGTTGAACGGGCCTTGGAGCAACCCAGTCTAGTAGGTGTTCCAGTCCATGGCAGGGCTGGAAGGTGAGCTTTCAGGTCTCTTCCAACCCAAACCATTCTGAGATTCCATAATTCTATAATCCCAGAGAGCCAACTGCTTCATGGCAAATTGGGGCTGGGATCCCACCTCCCTGCAGGAATAACAGGGGTAGGAAATCCAGCAGTCCCTTTGGATGAAGTGACCTAGTATAATCCCCTAAGTAGATGAATAAACTCTTCCACTCATTGCTGAGCTCTAGATCAGGAAAGGTCGGGGATTTATTTGCAGTAGTTACATCCAGAAATAATATCTGATTAAATATCCAAAGTGCCTTTATTCATCCTTAAATTTAACTTTTAATGAGCATTGTAAAATCTTGATTTCTCATCTGACAGAGCAGCAGCTCTTTATCTCAGTCATTTACTCAGCAACAGCCCACATCAAAGGCAGATTTGGATCTAATGCTGTCCAGATCACAGAATCATGGAATCATCTGGGTTAGAAAAGCCCTCTAAGGTCATCGAGTCCAACTGTTCCCCCAGCACTGCCAAGGTCACTTTTAACCCATGTGCCCAGGTGCTACATCCATACACCTGTTACATGCCTCCATGGATGGGGACTTCATTACTGACCAGGGCAACCTATGCCAGGGCTGCACAGCCCTAATTTCCAAACTAAATTGTCCCTGTCTGCATGTTGAGGGCAAGTGGAAGAGCCCCCCTTAAGGTCCTACTTCCCCAGGGAAGGATGTGAGAATCAGCTCTGGGCATGTCACAGGCTCTTCCTACAGCAGCAGCATTCCAGTGCCAAGGAGCTGTGCTGTGCTCTCCAGGCTGTAATTAATCTAACAGAGAAACATTTGACGTTGGCGAAGGTGATACACATCACCTGTACTGCAGCTGCTGCCCACACACCCCCGACACCCATCTGACCTTTAAGTAGCATCACATCTCTAGTGCTGCTGAGTTAGTCTCATTCCATTCTATTTTTGCCTAGCAGATTATTTCTATTTAATCCATTAATTCCTTTACTTTATGCTGATGCGGCATATCAGAGCATCAGGAAGGGGGTATGACTGAATCAGCTCTGTGCAGCTTGGCTGGCTCCAGCTGTGTGTCAGTCGGGGCAGTGCAAGGTCAAAGCAGCTTTTCTGCCTCCCCAGTACACGTTTCTGTGCCATGCAATAATCACTGGCTTGGATTCTTTCATAGACTTCATAGAAATAAGAGCAACAGAGAAGGGGAGAAATCAAGAAGCAGAGACGAGAGAGAAATGAGTTTTAAGTCTTACCAGAAATGAGTTTTCAAGTATGAAACTACCAGTGAGCTACCAAGACTGGAAAAGGAAGATTGAGGGTTGTTAATTTAGGATAAATAAAAGGAAGACGTTTTTTACAATGAAGGTGGTGAGGCCCTGGCACAAGTTGCCCAGAGAAGCTGTGGCTGCCCCATCCCTGGAAGCATTCAAGGTCAGGTTGGAGAGGACTTGGATCAACCAGGTCTAGTGGAACGTGTCTCTGCCCATGGCAAGGGAGTTGGACTCAATGACCTTTTATGGTGTCTTCCAACCCAGACCATTCCATATTTCCATGACTGTGCCTGCTGGGGACAGTCAGATCCACACAGATAAGGGAACAGCAGACAGGGCAGCCAAGGGTCTCAAGACATGTGAAGAGCTTGTGAAAATAAAGATAACTTTTGATGTGGTCCTCATCTAATGGGGAACCAAGTGGATATGGACAAAAGAGAGAGGAATGGGGAGGGAAGGGAAAGGAGTTCTTCTGTGCTGTTCCATGCAATAAGTACAAATGGCCTGGAGGATTTATTTCCACAAGCAGAGCAAGTTCTTCTGGTTTGAAAACTAGTGCATGTAAATTCTCCTGGCTCGTGTGGTTCAGTGACACCCATTCCCCACCACGGCATGGCTTTGCCCTCCCTCCCAAAGCAGATTAAGATACATCACCTGTGAGTCGATGGCCAGCCGGCCACACAGCAGGATGTAAAACCCAGAAGCTCTATGAAATTAGATAGTGACCAAAAAGTGCCACTACAGCACTGTGAGGTGCTTTCAGCCTCCCATAAGTGCAAGCAGGAAGCAGAGGTATAGAGATTTCCAGGGTCAGGAATTGCATCCGGACCCACTCAATCACCACTTATTTCAAGTCTCTGTAGGAAGCTCCTGTATCAAGGGCTGCTGGCAGAAAGCCAGGCCCTGAATCAATTTTAGAGTGGGTGGTGAGGCAAGCAGAGCTCTAAGATGTGGATTTAATGAGGGCTGAAGCTGTCAGGTCCCTGACCACACGAGTGGCAGCCCCAGCCCAGCTAGAGGGTTCAGAAGTGTTGTTCCATACACAGCCAAGGCTTCCAACCCTCTTCTAGAGCCAGGAAGGGCAGTCTGTGGAGCAGACAGGAAGGATCCTTCTCATTTTTAAGACAGACCATCAAAATGGTCTCTGAACCAAACCACCAAGTACAGCCCTGGCAGAGCCAGGGGCTGTGTGCAGGGAACACAGAGTGGTGACAGCTCACAGCCAGGCAAGATGGAGCTGAGCCAGTCCTGGTCTCTGTGCCTCAAAACCATCTTTTGCTCCTCTGAAGAACTGAGTCAAGAGGAGCTGTTCTAGCAGAGTTCCTGCCCCACAGGGCATTGGCCATGCTGCCCTTCCCAAGCATGAGGATCACCTGGAATGCACAGAGCCAGGAGGAATATATATGGGAAAAGATGGATGCTGCTGCCAGGAGGACCAGAGGGAAGGAAAAACCATGGCAGAGCGAGCAGAGAGGGGGAAGGGACTGCTTTGTGCAAGGGCTAAAATGGGTGTGAGGAACATTAACTGCAAATTATACCAATTATTGGGAGAAAAATGCTTTGGCTCAAGATGAAAATGCCGTGTCTGAGGTAGCACAAAAATGAACCGTGTACTGACTGTCAGCCCAGGCTGGGCTTCCACATGACTGGGGGCTTTGAGGGAAGGAGGGAAGGGATCAGGGGTTGGAGAATTGCAATTATGGCAAATCAAACCTACTGGGAAGTGGCTCAATTAAGGGTTTTAAAACACAGAATGTAAGAGACAGGACCAGGTGCAACTGCTCCTCTAGGAAGAAAAACAAGTGCTTTCTTGACTCAAGGCTTTGATTGCCTGAACTACAATAAAAATGGCTTTTTTACTTTTAAGGGCTCTTGTTGACAATTCTGATGAGACAGGACCTCCTCAATCCTGTATTTCTGCTCCAGTTCCCTTTTGGAAAGGCAGGTCCACATTGTGCATTCTGGCTCAGAAAGGAAAGCTGGTTTGTCCCAAGTGCCATGTGAACCCTCTGCTGAGTGTCAGGAGCAGGTCCTGAGGCCACCAGCACCCCTGCACTGCCCTGGGCACATCACAGTTTGGGGCAGGAGGGGACACACCCCGAGGGGTGGAGGGAACAGTCTGACACTGCTTTCCATGGCCCCAGGTCCCACAGTCAGGTTTCTGCCCCGGGTCCCTGCTGCGTGGCAGACGCAGCTCTCCCTGGGCCACCCTGAGGTTCCCATGTCAACTCCTGCCAGCTCCTGGCCCAGGGGAGACCAGCCCATGTCACCAGCATCCCCTCCTGACCTGCCACACAGCTCAGCCACCTCTCAGGGGTCAGGCTTGAGAAGACATACTTACTGCCTTCACTCTGGTTGTCCTTGTTTGAGTTGTACACCTGGAAGACACAAGAAGAAAGTCTTATGAGAACCTGGGCTCCAACTAGGAACTGCTGACATGTCTGGTGTCATCCTGATGGTGTCTGTTACCAGGACCTGCCTCCATCTTCCCCATCAGTGAGGTCTCCAAAGACCACCATGACCTTCTGCACCCAAAGATCAGGCTGCTGCAGCTCTGGAACTGTACTAAAGTAATAACCAGGATGGACCTTACAAGAGAATCCAACTGGGATGGACCAGGTAAAACGAGAACTACAGAGCTTTTTAAACAAAATGAAGGTGGGGTTGGACTAGATGATCTTTAAAGATCCCATCCAAGCCAAACTATTCCATGACTCTATGACTCCTCTTCTGAAAGACACATCAAGGATATATACGTAGAGCAAAGCAGGCAATTCTCTTACAGGCATTACAGGAACCTCTGGTAGGTGCAGCTCAGACACAAAGCAGGCAGCCACCCTCCTCAGGTACTTACAGCCTGAGCAAATCAGTCAGGCAAAGAGTAAGAGAGGGAAAGAAATGTCATTAACTTAGAGAGGACATGAAGTGCAGCAGGATGAGGCAATGCACCCAGCACTGCCCACGGCAGAGCCACTACTGGGACTCCATCCCAACCCTCTCCAGCCTCCAAATATCAGTGCTCCATCTCCCATCCTGATCACACTACAGTTTGACTACTTGAGATGAAAGTGATGTTTCAGTAGATACAATTTAAAGGGAAAAACACCAGGCAGAAGGTTTTAATCATGGTGTGAGGGCTGTTTAAAAGCCCAGCATAGTGCCAACAGCAGCTCTAAGAAGATCAGCCTTTAGACAGGTTGTATTTCTCTAGCTCAACAGAGTAGAATGGTTTTAAATAATCCTTCAGTACCCAGAGTCCCTACAGGAACACACACACACACATCCCAGCGCTCCAGCAGCATCCCAGCTGGGGCTGAGCACGGCACCATCCACTGGACAGGACAAAAGGCCAGTGCATGCTGCTGGAGCCATGGTGCTCCCACCCTTCCTCTGCTGGGAATAGGGCTGGGAGCCCCCTTCCATAGCGAGCCAGGCACAGGGAGCTGCCTGCATCACATGCTTCCTCTCAAAATAGCCAGCGGGGAGGGAACATTTCCAAAGGCTGTGTTGATAGCAACACACAGGCAGCAACCACTGCGGGAGCGGGGACGGGAGAGGCTCCGGCTGCAGGCACAGCTTTCCCCCCATGAGATCCCAATCCCTGACACTAACACTGAGGGTCCATGCTGCCAGGATTTCCCCCAAGATCTCCATTAGGAGGACAAGGCTGGGAAGCTGGCTGTGATGTCCTCAAAGGATCAGTGCCAGTGGCAGCCAGACATGTGCTGTTCACCACAGCAGAGCTCACCACAGTGCTCACCCTGGTTGCCCCAAAACCAGTCCAACACCTCCATCACCCAAACCAAAAATACCCCAAAAAGGCTGTGTGTTACACAACACATCCCCATTAGGGCACATAAACAGATGGTTCCTTGCAGGTAACACAAACACAGGCTATTCCTGCACTCTCCTGCCTGTTTGGGCACCAGCCAGAGGGCAGCAGGAGACCTTGGATCAGCTCTGCCACCCAGGACATGCTCAGGGAAGCCCAAATCTAATGGAATAGCTCAAACGTGGGGATTTGGGATACTGAACCCATAACACTAATTCCTGGAATAGCTCCCAAGGAGCACCTTCCCTCTCCCTCCCAGGGCACCTGGCTATGCAACACAAGACCAAGTAGAGATGACTGTTTGCAGGAGAAAATCCATCAAGCCACATCTGGCAAGCAGGGGATGATTCAGCAGCAAAACCAGCTGCAGTCAGCAAGTGAGTTGTCCTCTAGGAACAATGTTTATATCAAGAAAATAAAATAAGTGAAAGAGGGAAGGAAACCACCCTTGAGTTCCCCAGCCAGTGGTGCTGCCCAGCAGACCCAGCCATGGTGTCAACCTTCCCTAAGGAAATTTTTCTCTCCCGCCTCTGTTGGAGGGCTCACTGAAGGGACCAGGGGCACAGCCTGAGGTAACTCATACTCATAGGCTTGGAGACACATGGCCCTTCCTTGGGATCACACACTTCATGCCCTGGCTCACCCCAGACATACAGATAACATTATACAGTTAAGGAGGGCTTGGAGCAATTCAATCAAGTGGAAGGTGTGCCTGCACATGGCAGGGGGTGGAATGAGATGAGCTTTAAGGTGCTTTCCAACCCAAAACATCCTGCTCAAGTCACGGTGCACAGCCCATCAGCTACAGGGAGATCATCCCTGTGCATTCCTCTTCCAGTTTGGATCCATGAAACAATAGAGGCTGTTCATCACCAGAGACTGGTCTTAAAACAAGGGAAAAGGGAAGGCAAAACAATAAGCTTATGCCGTTAATTGCAAAGTGTGTACACAACGAGAAGGAATTTTGATGCAGGGGTCAACTGCAAGCACAAAACAAGGAGATACTGTGATCCTACATCCAACTTATTGAGGACAAACCTTTAATCCATTGTCTGTGTTAATCCATTAACCCCACTCTGCATGATCAGGGTTTTAACCAAGCCCCAAGTCTGTAATATCCTTTTGTTTTCCAAGAAAAGCATTACTTTTAAAAAGAAATACTTTTCCTATTCCATCTCAAATCTTTTGGAGATTTTTCAGGATAAGAGGAAGTTTCCAAGTTTGAGGAAAGGGCTGCTTTCTAAGAGGTCCAAAAATTCCAAGAGTGAGGCTCCTCCAGTGCCTGAAAGGTCACTCCTGTCCTGCTGACAAACTCTCAGGCTCCTGGCATAGCAAAGGTCACTCCTGCCCACGTTGGCTCTATGGATGTCAATATTCCATTCTTTCCAAAATGGCTCTGATTACATGCCAGGCTTCAAGCACAAGGATGCTTTTGAAGATTAAACTTCACATACAAGTCAGTCAGTTGATGGACCAATCTCCCCCTGTGAAAGGGTGTGGATTTTTAAAGAGGTTCTTGCTACTCCCAACACTACACACCAGGCACTGAGCCTGGGCCTGTGGCACCTCTGTCCCCAGCGAGATGGGCACCTGGCTGGGAACACATGGCCCTCTTCCAAACAGCTGCCAAGGGCTGGATTTGATTTTTTTTCCCACTCAACATCCTCTCTCTTGCATGCCTGCACACAATTCCCGTGCTCATGTTGGCTGTGGGTTGCCTCACACAGGATACAGCACTGGGACATGGGGCTCTGACAGCTGTGCCAGGTAAATGCAAAAGGATGGCACAGGGACACCTCACAGGGTGACAGCACCCAAGAGACACCACGTGAGAGGTGAGGACAGGAAAGGCCCAGGCAGGAGCTCTGCAGACACACACATCATCCAGCACCGAGCCAGACAATAAAAGACCATTAAATAAGTGTATTTTTATACCCACACACTGTTTTCCTGTTGTTAGCACACTCCAGAGAAAACAGACCTAAACCCAGAAAGCTTCTAGTGAAATAAAAAGCTTCTTTCACTTTGCAGTATTAGTCACTGGCAAAGGGTAGGAAATCTGAGGGAAAGAACATCACTCAGAGGTGAAGGGCCCATGTCCCACAGACACGTGTGGGAACAGGCTGGGTTATAAAACTCAGAATTGGGGCTAGTGAATAATGTGGAGACAAATCCCTGCCCTGCAGCACTGCAATGCTTTAACATCATCTCTCACTAATTATTTCTATTTGAGTGTATCTTCAGAGCCAAAAGGTCTTCACTAAATACTTTCAGATGTGACATGTATAGAAAAAGTATATATTAACCTAATGCAAAATCTGCAGACCTTGAGGCCTTGAATTTAGCTTTCTAAATTTATAGTGTAGATGGTCAAATACCCTGAACAAAACCAGATTGTATCATTTTTTTCAGCAGAAGCTCCTGCTGCTTCATCCCTGCAGGATCACTGCTGTTTGGAGGTTTGAACAAGGCCTTTATGAGCTATTATTGAAAAATACCAAGATGCATCTCTAAGTAATCCAGAAATATAAATTTTATAATAGCACAACAGAAATTGCAACTCATGACTACTCTGACACTTGCACTATCCTCGATTATGAACCTGATAGTTAAGATAATTCATCAAAGAACAAGTTATTTCCTTTGGTGAGATATTTCACCAAATATACACTTTGTTTTGCAGAGGAAATGGTTTTGTAGGGATGATTAAAAGGTCTGCAATGTTCAAGGGTGTGCTAGAGGAACACACAGCCCAGGAAACACTGCCAGCCATCCTGCTCCCTCAGAGCTGGTGGGATGAGCTGGAGGATAACTCACTCACACCCACCCACAGCCACAGCTGAGTGTTTGCTTCTCAATCCATGTGGACCAAAGTTTGGGCAGAAACAGCAGTGAAGATGTTGCACCTGCTCCTGCCTGCTCCAAATTCAGTCCTGCCATTACCACACACATGCACAACACCAGAGCTGTGGGTAATGCAAACATCAACTGTGCACTTTCCTACTCAGAAATGCTCAGAGAGCAATCATTCAGGGCCTAAAATACCCCTACAGCCACTGACAGCCACCGTGGGCAGCCTAAAACACCTCCACAGGCACCATCCAGAGTCCAAAATACTCTGCAGCCACCAACAGTGACCATCCAAAGCCTGAAGCCCTTCTACAGGCACAGACAGCCACCATCCAGAGCATAAAATAGTCCTACAGCCACTATTCATCATCTGATGCTACTTTCCGCTTGTGCACAGATCAACCAAGAAGAATCCAATCCATCAGTTTTCCAAATTGATCCCAAATAAATTGCACATATAAGCATGCAAAGAGAAAACTGGTATGTGGGTGGTTTAGGATGAAACTGGACTGTGGGAAAAGGAAAAGGAAGTAGCTGGGGGTTGGAAGGGGAACTATGAAAGGATGATGTTGAGTAATTTAATGTTTATTTCCTCATTTCACGGTTCACATTGCTGTCCATGGTGTCCATTAACCTCCACAAGACATGGACTGTGCTCTCATATGGCACTTGTACGTGTGCAACAAACTTGCTATTAATGCACATGTCATACTAAAACTAAATTCTCGTTTAAAATTTAAAATCCAAAATGGCCCAAGTAAAGCAGCATCCCTTGGAGGATGCAGTGCTCAGCACAGTCTCCAAAATCCTTCGGGTTCCAACATCAGCATGAAGTTCTGCCCAATGGCTATAACCTAGAGTAAAGAATTGTCTAGCTTCTCAGAGGGAACAGGGATTCAAGGAAAGTGCTGGAGATCCAGACATGGTCTGGAATGAGCAGAATCTCCATCTGAGGACTTCAACCATCATGCTCTGAAGTGGAAGATTCCACCTCACACTTCTTTCACTTGTGCCGGGACCTTCCCTTCAACCCAGACTTTCCAACTGGACTATCACAAGGGGCCACAGGGGACCAGTCCTGCCAGAATTCCTTGGTCTCCCTGCAGGAGCACAGTGATTGCAAGGCCCAGAGCAATGGGAGGAAATGCTGCAGTATTATGCAATTTCCTTGTGATTCATATTCAGAAATCCTCAAAACAACCAGGAACGAGTCTTTCAACTTCCAGCTCAGAAGATGCACAAATCCAAAAGGGTATAAAGAGAAATTCTCTCAGAATTGATAGCCCAAGTGGCTTCCCAGCCACCCAGAAATGGGCTGGGAAGACATAGGCAGGAGGAGCACAGACATTCTACGTGGGTGTTTTGCAACCCTTTTATGAAGGAAAAGGGAAAATGGGCTGAAAACCAGCATGGAGACTGGAGTCCAGCCATTCTGACTGACTCAGCTGGTGCAGGGCAGAGTCTGCAGCACCCAGAGCACCCTGAAGCTCCAACAGAGCCTCTGCACAAGGCCTTGCTCAGCCCAGCAGTGGGAAACACAGGCTGCAACTCTTACACATCCCACTTCCCACCCGTTAATTGCCCTCCAACAGAAGATCCACTTGGAACAAGGCTTTCCTCCTAATGTCTCCCTCACTTGGACACCAGTGATGCACCTGACCGTGTCCCTGCACTCCAGAGCATGTCACACAGAGAGCTGTATCCATAGTGCACACAGGGATGCCCAGAGTGGGGCCAGAGCCTCTGACCACCCAGAGAGCCCTTCAGTGATGGGATAAACACGCCTGAGGAGGGGAGGACACCCTATATGCTGTCCCTGCAGCAACAGGGAAGGCGAAGGAGTAAGGATAAAAAGGAAGAGAGAAGAAGAGAAGAGTGAGATGGCACAGGTATGTGCCATGCCAGGATCCTCTGCACCTGACACCCGAGCTTGGCACAGCACTGCAGAGACACTGCACTGGGACACAGCCCAGCAGCAGGATCCCAGCAAAACACAGAGCAGGGCGGATCATGTACAAAAAGCCTATTTCCTTATTAAAAGCAGGACACCTGGCAACCTTGATGAAATCAGCCCTTGTTTCTGGCTCTGCCTTATCAACCCTGTTCTATTTTTGTCCGACAGCCAGGTTTTTGTAGTACAAGCAGGATTTTCAGAGCTAGACTACACTGTGTTGTGGTTAGAAATAACCTTCCTTGCTCTGCAAGCCAGAAGGATACAGATAGGAGTATGATCTCTCCCGGCCCACATCCCTGCAAAGCTCCCTGCAGAGAGAGAGGAGGAAAAAGTATGCCTTGCTTCCCAAGTGGAGAACTTGGCAGGGCAGCAGAAACCCACTGTGAAATACTGGTTTATGTCATTCAGATGAGGCTGTTCATTTGGAATACGGTGACCAGGGACCCTGGCAGCTCCTTCCTTCCTTCCTTCCTTCCTTCCTTTCTTTCCTCCCAACCTACTGTTCATCACTGTTGGAGCCATCTCCCACCTTGTGTCCCCTTTCTCTCTCCTCCTCATTCCTTCCAACATACATCTCAGCTCAGAACTTATACCCTGGACCTGATTAAAAGAGAAAGAAAAGAAGTCTATCAAAAGTGAAGTATCTGGGGGCTCGAATCCTCTACATGGGTCTTGCTCTTGAGTCTCTTGAAGCTGAACTAAAGGATGGCTCTAATTAAAAACAAGCCCACGTTTTATTACAAGTGCAGGCATTCCCAAGGGCCTCCAGAGCCGAGGCCAGCCGGGCTCCCTGCCAGCCAGCTGGGCTGCTTAGCTCAGTGAAGTTATATAACCCACCGTGTTTGTCACCCAAGGAAACAATTACCTGGGTCAAACTAAGGGAAAAAAAATTACCTGGGTCAAACTGTCAACTTCCCACGTGTAACTGTGGACAGGGAATCCCACAGCAGCCACTTTGAGGGTAATGTGGAAGCGACGGGGAGCAGAGCATGTCAGACCTATGGCAGCCTCGGAATAACACAGCTAAAGCTCAACCGCTTCAGTAAAATACATTTTTGGAATAACTAAAGCACTTAAAGTTTCCCAGAGCGGCATTTTTAGGCAAGTCCAGCAGAGCAGATCTGCTGGGATCACTCAAATAACTGATTAAGTGAAAATTTGTATTAGTCTAAGCTTCCCCTAAGTTTTCTAGGATGCTTGAGCAACAACTTGCACATCCTCCTCCAGCAGCTCTGCCCTGGAGCCCAGCCAGCCCCAGCCAGCACACACGCCCTTCCTCCTCTCAACGTCTGCTGACGAACACGGGCTCTCAACACATCAAAACCAGCCTAATTTTAAATTACAGTGTCATCTTTATTTTTAAAATAACTGTAACACAGCCATGCCTGGCGCTTCTCTGTGAAAGAGTTTTGACACTACCCGGGTGTTCCAAACAACACTGGTGGCTCAGTGCCAACACTGGTTAAACTACCACTGGCTGGTGGCTTAAAGACTGTGAAATCCTGGAGCTGAGACCACTTCCACTCCCCTGGTTGCACAGCTGTTGGAGGGGGGACACCTGGGTCAGCCGTGGTGCTGAGGCACTGGGAAAGGCAGAAGAAAGGGGACACAATTCCATCCTTCTGCTCCCAGGGACACCTCTGTGAGCCCAGGGTGGCTGCAGAGGTTTCTCGAAGCAACCCTGGGATGCAGCACAGGACTTATCCCTGGAGATGGGAGTCAGCCTGATGGAGACTTAAATGGTGCTGGTGTCCTTCTCCGAAAGTACAGAAGGATATTTACCCCTTCCAGACAAAGTCTGAAATTCCACAAAACTAATAATCTCCTTGGGAAATCACTCACCCCAGCACATACTCAGCACAGCACTCACCAGCAGCATTTCTACCTTGTCGTATCCAACAAACACTGGTTGAGGGACAGCATGGGACATGTCCACCTGCACACTGCCATGGCCTTGGCCCACAGCCTGCCTGCTCCTGCTCCTGATCCCAGTCCTGCTCCTGCTCCTATTGGAGCCCTGCTTTCCAGCTCCACACAGGAATGTGCCAAGAATGGCAAACTGAAGGTGAAACAGGAGAGTGACCAAAAGGGCAGAAATGATTAGAATACAGTTTCAAAGAACAGATCTTCTCCTTGAGTTGCAGTTCGGAGAAGGAAAACTCCTGGGTCAGGGACAGCGGTGGGGCTGTGGCAGGACAGGAAAACACTGCTTAAAAGCAAATGTAAGGACCAATAAAGGAGGAAATAAAGGAAGAGGGTAGTTTTGCAACTCATTGTACAATGAGCCATTCACTTTAATTTTTAATTTAAAGTAGGAAACAATGCTCTAATAGTCTACTCAAATTGGCAGGGGAGTTTATTCTCCTAACACAGAGCTATTCCCTGCATTTCTACATGTTTCTTTCATTGCCTGATCAAATAATTCTAAGCAGAGGTCATGAAGAGAGGAAACGAAAGTGAGCACACTCTTTGGTCTGTCATTCCAGCCAAGGCTCTGTGGCTCCCTGCAGAGGTGCCAGCACAGCCAAAGGGTGGACAGCAAGTTCCCACCAAACTATGCAATGAAATCCCTGGATGCAATCCCTCTGCACCCTTCCCCTAGGCTGGTTCACCTCTCCAGGCCCAGACTCACAAACAAGTTGCCACATGCAGCTGATCCATCCTGTTCCACACAGGAACAGGAATTGTGCTGCAATTCAGGTTCAATGAACCACCATTCCTCAGGGACTGTGCAAACCCAACCCACCTCTCATCACCACATTCACCTCTGGCCAAAAACCCAAAACACCATGCTGCAGCAGAGCTGGTGGGTGTCCCACACAGGAGATGTGTGTTTGACATCCTGTGGATCAGTGACAGGATCTACACTCACATCACCAATCCTCACCCCTCTGAGAGTTTCCTTTTGGGGGTAGAAGCAGTGACACAACACAGGAGGAGAAATTGCAGCTGCCACCACATCCTCAGCAGAGCCAACATTATCTGCAAAAGGAACAGCAAAATCCAGCTGGTCTCCTGGGACCAACCAACTCCATCTCCAGTCAAAGCCAGACATTCACAGCCAATTTCTGCAGCACAGACTCCACAGAAGAGCAAGGAATGCATTAAAGAAACGATGAGGTATTCACATGAGAGCTACTGCTCTGCTTCTGCACATCCCCAAGAACAGCTGAAAGAAGGGGTCACAAACTTGCCAAAACTGGGTGGAACAGCATTTTAAGGTGTACAAAAACCATCCAGAGGGTTCTTCTCTCTTTTACAAATGATCTAGAATACTTCTCTTGGTATTCTTCTCTCTATCACCCAAGCAGCTCCTTAACCAAACAACAAACCCGACCTGCCTTCAGCCAGCAGTGACTGTGGCTGGGTGCTTCACAGCCAGTGAAGCAGCAGTTGTTGGAACCAGGAATAAAAGCCTGAAGTCAAGGCTTAAGACCTCACTGTCTTAAGTGCTTTAGAAGCAAAGTAAAAGCTTACAAACTCCATGGAAAGTTACTGCTATTATGGGCTTAAATGAGTTACCAGACAGGGGAGGGAGAGGGAGGGAACAGCAGAAAGAACACACGATAAAAAAAATAACATGGAACGTGATGCATTATTTGGTCTGAAAGCTCTGGCTGATACTCTGAGAATCTTCTGCTACCACCTTGCCCTCAAAAAAGATAAGGAATTTTTTGGGGCAACAATCTTGAACTGTGGGATGCAAAAAAAAAACCAAACAGGAGCTCCTCTGGGCCAGGTTGAGGCCTGGACTCACCACCACTGTGGCTCCACGGAGGCAGTAGGGATGCATCCAGAGCATGGAGAGACTGAGCTCCAGTTCAGGGAAAGTTCACTGGGTGAACTAGAGATTAAGAGTGAGTACAGCAAGGAAAAAATGTTCTGTTCAGCAAAGAGGGAGAGACAGGGAGATGGAGAAGCAGCAACAGGAATGACTCAGGTCATGGAGAATAAGAAAAAAAAAATTGCTATAAGCAAACAAACCCAGACAGGATGAAGGCCATGAAAACTGCAAGATAAAGAGTACACAAAAAAAATATCTTTTTCAGAAAGCCGACAAAAACACACATCTGTGGGATCAGGAGCATTCAAAGATCATCATGGAAAAGGCTGCAAAGAAACAAGCTGGAGAGACAGACACAGACTCAGCCCTGAGGAGAGGAGGGGGAAGAACATGATGATCGCTCCAACACTTGTCCACGGGCTCTCCGTGCAAAGAGAGCTCAGCCAAAGTTGTCAGCTACACCATCCAAATGCAAAGATGCTCTGGGTGAGGATTTTTCTACCATCTCTGATAACTGAGAAGGAATGAATTAGAAGGGTAAAGCAGATCTGCAGCTCCAGCGAGTCCCAGCCCAGTGTAAGGGTGTTGGGAAGGGGTGCAGTGAGTACCTGGCTGCTCCCCACCAGCCACACCGGTGCTGGGACCAAAGTCCTTCAAGTCAATGTATTTTTTGAATGAGCCAAAATGACAGGAATGCCGAGGTTGAAAGTACTGGAGTAAGTTCAAAAGACATTTCCACTGGGAAATAAATCTCTCAGCGTTTTGTGTAATTAGACAAGGAAAATGAAAAACAATTTCAGAAAGAATTCCCAGCAGCAATATGCAAGGAGGAGGTGGGAGGTGCATTGGGCAGGAATGCAGGGCTGGGCTCTGCTGTCACTGCTTGCCACAGAAACACCACACAGCATCTTCAGAGCACCAGGGCTGAAGGAGCTCCTGGACCAGTGGCCAGTTGTCCCACCAGGAGCACGGCTGTGAGTCTGGGCAGAGGACCATGGCACTGGGAGCTCCAGAGGCATCATCCCACCCATCACCTCCAGCCTCTGTGCATGGTCAGAGATGCTGGATGGTCACTGCACCCAGCCTATGTGGAGGAGCCAATGGAGACTGCAGGCAGGGAAGGGAGTCCTGTCCCATGGTCCCAGGTTGGTGATGGGTGAAGAGATGTCATCTCACTGCTCCTGCCGCTGCTTCACCTCCGCTGCTCTCACCAACCCAAACCTACCACCACCATCACAGGACAGCTCACAGGATGGTGGCAGTAGTCACTCCGGAGGTGCCTGGCCTCAGGTCAGGGAGATATGGAGGGGCAGGGAAATACTCCCATGGCTGTGGAGGGATAAGCCCAGAGATCTAGCAGGCTCTGAAGGTTTGCACTCTCCTTCCCTTAGTGCACTCACTGCCATCCCAAAACTACTGGCTGCTCATGTAGGGCCAGGAGTGACACAGGGACAGAGGAGGGAAGTGGCTCTGATTTGGGGTTGTGCCCAGTTTTGGAGACAAAGCTGGGAAGTGAGCACTGACCCCACTTCGAGCAGCCCTAACTCAAGAAGGGCATGCAAGATTGGGCGGCACGACCCTCCCCAAGACCCCCAGTCTCTGACACAGAGATGAGGACACCCCCAGAGACACCGCAGAGCCCTGGGGGTGAGGGGAGCCCTGGCCCAGCCCGCAGGGCACCAGTGCCATGAGTGGCCGGTCTCAGCTGCCATCTAGTGGGGAGCTGTCTCAGGGCACCAGCATCAAGCCGGGCTGGCACAGTCACACAGTCATTGAGGTTGGAAAACACCTCCAAGGTCATCGAGTCCAGCCTGTGACCAATCACCACCTTGTCAACCAGACCAGAGCATGGAGTGCCACGTCCAGTCATTCCTTGAACACCTCCAGGGATGGGGACTCCACCACCTCGCCGGGCAGCCCCTGCCAATGTCTGACAACCCCTTCGGTGAAGAAATTCCTCCTGATGTCCAACCTGAACCTCATCTGGCACAGCTTGAGGCCATTCCTGCCCCTTGTTCCCTGGGAGCAGAGCCCGACCTCTGCCTGGCTCTACCCTGCTGTCAGGGAGTTGGAGAGATGGATAAGGTCCCTCTTGAACCTCCTCCTCTACTCTAACTATGGGCTTTGCAAGAAAGCCACCACCTTAACCAAAATGCTTACCTTGTTCTTTGCCACAAAATATGCTGCCTACTTTGTGCCTCTCCTAATCTTGCAGCCCACCACAGCCACCATCAGCCAATACAGATTTTATTCTTGACTTGAGTTCCAAGGAAGTTTCAGAATCCCTCTGGCCTCCACCATATACATCTGCAAACTCCATCACCACAGGAGCAAATCCATAGGAAACTGACCTGAGTATCTTAAAAACCAAACACCACTGCCCTGTCACAGACTTAGCAGTTTCTCCTATTTCCAGCCTCTGTAATACCAAAGAAAACCCAAAGTCAACACTGGGGGTTTATCCAAATGAATAACAAGTGGTAAGAGTTAACAGCGTGATGAGAGCTGTCTGAAGGCTGCTCTGACTGTGAGATACAGCATAAATCTTCTCAAGTTGTGACAAATGTCTTGGCTAAACCAGCCACATTCTATGCTTAGATCTCACTAAGATGTAATTTCACAGTTGGGTTTACTTTCTTCATTATAATTAAGAAACAAACTCCATTCCACATTAATCTCTCCACAGCCTGAATTTGCACACAGAATTACTGCCCCCATCACGCCAAGCCTTCCCCACACTCAACTGTAAAATCAAAGGAAAACCAGACATTCTTTCCAGTAGGGTTCTTAGGTTACAGAAACACAGTCAAAGCATAGGATAGATATTTCTAGGAGTGAAAAGGTTAAATCTTTGTCTCTTCTTCAAGGAAATCTCTGTGGAGAAGGTAACACCCTGGTGTTGCAAGATAAGAACCCAAACAGAACAGCCCAAAACTCAATTTTTGATGGATGGAGGAGGATAACTGAGGACAAGGAGCTGCCTCATCTGTCAACATGCACCACCTTCATCAGTAAAGTGCCTCTTGGATCTGTTTCCATACAGGCTGCATTCCCATGGCTCCCACTTCACACCTGGAAGGCCACTTTAAGCCATTAGCATTTAAGTGCCATGAGGTGTTGCATTTATGTGCAGCCACAACCCCTGACATGCTGGATGAGCAGGCTGCCCTCAGCTGATGGGCATGATAGGGAGGAACAGCAACATGCAGACGGCACGAAGACCTGTGTGTTTTTGAAGGAGTTCTCATAAACACATTCTGGAACAGGATAATCCAGGCAGTCCTGTGATGGTTGCTCCACAGCACCTTTCGCATGCACAGCGCTTTGCAAGTATCCAAAATCCCTGCCTGCACCTCTGCAGAGCAGCTCTGCTCTTGTGCCATATCCTGATAACATTAGCAAGTCAACACACAACTGGGTGACCATATTCTGGCAGCTCCTGTTTCAGGTGGTTGGGTTTCCCATCCTTGCAACAGCAGCTCCCAGCAGAGGTGGGCAGTGGGAAGCAGGTGAGCAGGCTGGAGGAGGATACGGCTCCACTTGGACTGGGAGCAACAATGTACATTTTGCTTCTGAAGAAATGGAAAATATCCTGGCTCCAGGTGCAACCAGAATCAAGGCAGGAGTTTGTTTAAGAGGGATCAACACAACTGGCACCTGGAGCTGGAGAGGGTTGTCCCAGTACAGTTTTCCCAGGGCTCAAGAGCCAAAGTGGAGGAGCTGGTTGGTTCTTTCAAGCAAGGTTTTCAACAAGTCATAGAAAAAGGCAACAGAGGCTGTCACAATCATAGAATGGTTTGGATTGGAAGGGGTCTTAAAGTTCATCCAGTCTCAAACCCCTGCCATGGGCAGGGACACCTTCCACTAGACCAAGTTACTCTGAACCCAGTCCAACCTGGCCTTGAACACTTCCAGGGATGAGGCAGTCACAGCTACTCCACACAGGCATAAATTGAAACAGAAGAGGTTCAGCCTGGGGATCAGACCAGGGAAGCAGCCAGGCTGGAGCCCAGGCAAGCTCTGCCCTCTCCTCCCTCGAATGCTCTCAGCTCCCAACCAGGTAACACCCTGAGCAACCTGCTCTGAGCAGGAGGTTGGACTAGAAACCTCCTGAGCTCCCGTCCCACCTGAATTACCTGACAGATCTATGATTCCAGGATGAGACGTGGCTGTAATCCACAATACGATCCTTTCCCTGAAATGCAGGGCAGCAGCCTCCAACACCCAACCCCCCCGAGCCACTGTGTGTTCTAAAAGCAAGCACTCGACTAAGCCCAGCACGTGCTTTCCAGTGCTCACAGAACAGCCCTGTTTATCCACACCTCACTTGGCTTCAATAAACCTTTTCCCTGGTAAACAAGAATCTTTCCATGGATTTGGGGGGGATCTGCTCAAACCAGTACCAGTCTGTGGCATTGGGCTGTGCTGAGATGGGACACCCTGCTGACCACATGGACTCTGCTCTGATGCCAGAGCCTGACTTGAGCCCGGAGCACAGACAACCAACTCCAAACCACACGAGCTGACACGGAACAGCCCGGGTTGCTCTGGCTCTGTGCACCGTTTCTTTTAGTATCCTGATATGCTTTTGGCCATGCCAAGGCATGGAGACCACAGACTGGTCTTGGCTGCTTGGTGGTGCTGTGTGTGCCATGGAAGAGCCCCACACTGAACTGGGATGGGCCACACCAGCGCCAGCACCGGCACCCTCCGAGGGACCCGCCTGGAACACGCCAACTCCTCCAGCTGTCAGGAAGGTTTGAAAATGCATTTAAAAATAAAACCCAACAACGACGAGTTTTCTGCAAACCTTCAGAATCCTTTCCAGAGGTGAGGAAGCCTTTGGCAGGGCAGGAACAAACACGAGGAACAGGGGCCACACTCCTCCGCTCACACGAAATGTGCAATTCTCTACCAAGATGGAGAAACGCCTGCCAAGGAGTCGCAGGATTCAAAAAGCCCTGGAAATCTACAGCGTATTTTCTTCCACTGCTCTTTTTGCCATGTTTTCCTTTCAGCACGGCAGAGCAGCGTGTTTGTGCTGGCCAAGCCTACCCTCCTCCTCTTCACCGCACCTTCAAGCAATCCAAGCACAGGAGATACAGTATTACCTCAAATATTTAACCAAGGGATTAAACTATTCTCTTGGCAGAGGCAGGAGCTGCCCCACGGATATAGCTCTCACGCCGGCTGGCAGGCGCTGCGTGACAGCCGGCTCTGCAGCAAACAATCTGCCCTGGGCTACCAAAAGCTTGCCACAATTTTCTCTGCTTTTTGGGTCATATTTCTGCTCACCGGTTCCCGGCCATCCATCGCCTCCATCCACAGCCTCCGGTCTTCTTCTGAAAGTGCCTGCATGGTGATGACGCCCGGCCTGCAGGGAGGAGGGGGACACTGTAAATAAACTGTGAGACAGCAAAATGGCAAAGGTGAATTTCCCATGAGAAGAAGAGGGAAAGAGGATAAGCTTCTTCCTAGCCAAGCCCCAGCATATGGGGCTGAGCCCTGCCTGACCTCTCCACGGACATCTCTGCAGGTCCTGACCAGGATCAGCAAGCAAGCAGAGGACGTCTCCAATGATGGACACACCTTCCCAGTGGGTTTAGGGTAAGAGCTGGATGCCAAATTCCTCCTCTGGCCCCCAGCCAGACAGTTCCCCTGCCCTGGGCTAAGCATGACCATACAACAGCAGAAGGCAAGGAAGGTAACCAAGCAAGTTGTCCAACAGACCCCAGACCTCCACATCCTACCACCACCCCAAGCACCAGTTCAAGGAGGAGACCTTCTGCTGTGTGAAGCATTACATCCCTGGAATGTTCATGTCAGCACGGCTGTGCCAGTGCCCTGACCCTGTCCATACCCAGCTGTCACACGATGCAATCCTGGTCCGTGCACCCCTCCAGTACCTCTCCTGCAGTGGGGAGCACTGCAGGAGTCCCAGGTGCCCCAGGGAGTTGGTCCTGCCCCTGCCCTCACACACACAAACAACCCTGAGCTGCCCTGTAAATCCGGACTCCAAAATATAGCCCTGTGATGGCTCATTTATTGTAATGAGAAGGGGAAAGGCCTGAGTGCAGCACACACAGCACAGGAGCCAGGGGACAGCACTGGTCCCGCCCTTACCCAAGGGCCAACGCTACCTCCATGCTCCTGAGTGGACACTACATCCTTTCCATGCATGGAGTTAAACCTCAATTACCTGATAAGCATGACCAATAAGGTCAGAATGGCTTTAACAAGCTGTACAGTGTTCACTCAACCTCAGGTGTGTGTTTGAACAAGGGGAACACAGCGAAGCGCTGTGCTCCCACACCATGGGCTGGCAACTCACTGCATCTCTCTTGGCTGCAAGCTGTCAGGATTTCCATCTCTGCACCCTGGCTTATCCCACAGCCAGCTGATCCCAACACGTGCAGCCTGGCTACCCCTCTACCTCCTCAGCCTCGTGCCTTTGGACTGGGTCTCCAGATCCAAAGGGGTGGCCATATCCCACCCCATCGTTGCTCTGACAGCACGGCTGGGCAGAGCCCCTGGGCTCAGTCAGAAAGTGAAGTCTGTTCTGTGTCTGCTATAGTCCTGCTGCTTCCTCCTGGGCTATTTTCAGATGCATTAGTAGAGTGCAGCAGTTATTCCTGACAGGGGAGAGCAGGCAGAATCCCTGGCAACAGGGAGAGATGGGCACAGCCCAAGCGCCATGCAGCTCAGCAGGCTCAGGGGGGGCTGCTGGTGCTTCTCTGCTCGTGGCATTTCATCCATGGGAACTACGGCAGCAGAAAACCTCTGACACTGCTCCTCCCACCCACGGCAAAACACAAGGCTCCAGAATGGCAGCGGAGTCAGGATCACTGCTCCAAGGCACCAGGATGCCAGGGCACAAGGTGGGAAGAGCGATTAAACCTTGGGAGCTGCCAACTGCCTGTGGAGAGCATTCCTCAGGGTGTTCTGCAGAGCACGTAGGGCTCTGCTCTGTCCTTAATCCTTAAAAACTGATAAAGCCTGGTAAGAGAGGTGATTCGTAACTTGCACCTCCCAAGGGTGATTCAATGGGAGAACGTGAGCAGCTCCAACACTCTGCAGAAGCCCTTTGGTCTTTGATAAGAGCCAGTCCTCTGTTAGAAGTCTAAACATTAACAGGGGCTTTCAAGAGGTGGGTTTGGCCTGTCTTCTGTTGCTTTGTGGAACGTACAGGCAAGGAGCAGAGGATTAACCCTTCTCCCTGACTGTGCTGCCCATCCAACCCACCCAGCCATTGGTTTTCAGTACACATAGCAGCTCAGCACCATTCCACCAGTGGATGCTATGTGCTCAGCCTTGCACCAAGCCTGGGTCCAAGAAAACCAGACATAATGTGCTTGATCTCTGCTAATCCCATTGGTGAGTCAGTCAATACTCACCAGCTTAGTGGTTTGGAAGTTTACTCACTTTGAAGGGAAGAGGAAACCACTTAACCATCACCCATCTGAGAGGGAAAACGCTTCACATCCAACAGCAAATATGTTCAAAACACTGCATAAAGTTCTTTGTTGTGCAGGTACAAAACAACTGAAGAGCAGTCTCTGGTACCTGGGGAGCTGAGTGGTCACTTAAACCAGGGATTAAGTCTGAATTAAGCCAGGCTGCTGCTGAAGGCACAGATATCCTAGGAGAAAGTCCAGGGAAGGACTCTACCTCAGCTAGGGAGATGCAGCAAAAGCAAATACTGCGATTTCTGTCTCTTTAGTCAAGACATTAAAACAAAGAATTTTAAACCCTCCATTTAGGGTACACTGGGCACTGGACTCCCAGCAGAGTTTGGTCCTGGTGTGGCAGTGCTGGTATCTGACTTGCTAGGTTCCCTCAGCACAGGGCAAAGAGGTGATAACAAGAAATTGTTTGTTCTGCCTTTGAGCAGATAACAAACAACTTCTCTGGCTTCACTTCAAAGTCAAACTTCTTTAACAGCATGAGGGGAGGGGCTTCAAAACTGAATTAAACCAAATTTCCATTGCAAATAGCTCTGCATTTCCTCCCCCACTGTTTATTTGCCAGGGCACCCATTGCATCACTTTCCTGAGCAGAACCATCTTCCTGGCTGTGATAAATTTAAAATACACCCACACATTATGTCTCATTCATTACTGATGTGGCAGATGCCCACGGGGTACCCTATGCTTACAGCCAGGTCTGATGGCTGGCACTGGATCAGCCTCCTGCCAACACCATCAGCCCTGCTGAAACACTGCCTGCAGCCAGCCTCATCCTCATGGAGCCCTCATGGTGTCTCCTGGAAGATCAACCGCTTCCCAAAGTGTGCTTGTTAGATTAGGGATATCTCAGTTTATCCAGCGATGGGGAAGATCCTGCTCTGACTTCCATTCCCAAAGGATAAACAAAATGGATCTGCCCTTGTCCCTCACCCAACAAATCACCCCAAATACTGAGGGTCATTTATATAGATAATTATTTATACAGGTAATATACAGCAAATAAAGATTCTGCTGTGGGGCAGCTCTCATCCCCTTCCAAAGCCTGATGTGGGATGCACCCAGACCCACACAGAGGAGCCTGCCCACCCCAGTCAGCCAGGATGCCCTCCTGGATGTGTCATCCAAGATGCAGAAACAGGAGCTATTCTGTCAAACAAGACCAAGGACTTGCTGATTCTTTCCTCACCTGCACCCTGCATTTCCACCTCTGGGCACCAAATCCCTTTGCCTTCTTCTGGGATGCAAGGTGGAGAAAGTGACATTTGGGATCAGAAGGAACCCATTTCTTAATGAAGCGGGTGCAGGAGGGTGAGACCAGCGCAGAACATGGCAAACACTTCACAAGAAAGTATATTTTCAATCTGCTGCAATCTAAAAATGGAAGATTTTTCCATGTGAGACTACACAGGAAATTTGAATTTTCTAATATCTCAGGTTTTGTGACAAACAGCCTGGCCTTTAGGAGCTGTGACTAAGCACACCAAGAAAATGAGAAAGTCCAATAGCTTTTCCTTCTTCCAGAAAAACAAATAAATAAGGAAAGCAACAGAAACAGATAAGAACTTTCAACTCTTACAAGCAGCTTATCACAGCGAGACAATCTAAACTGCTGGATGAAAACATATAACAGTGGATTAATAAGAGGGGCTAAAGGTTGAGTGGAGCTGAGTGTGTGGAGATGTTCACAGTCCCAGTTTGAGCAAAGACCCCAGACAGGTCTCCATGGCCGTGGGCCAGGGCACCAGCAGCCAGATGTGGTCTCAAAACATAGATGAGGAAAGATGGAAATGAGGGGGAGACTGTGTTCCTGAACTCAGAAAGTCTCAGTGCCCATATAGAGCTTAAAGCACCATCAGTACAACCACCAGCACGTTCCGTGGGTCCCCATGGCCGCCGAGGGGGAAGGAGCCTCATCCCTCATTGCCAACCCTCCTGTGACAACACCTCAATGCTTTGTTTTAAAGGTCACTGGAAAGGCGACACCAGCAGAGGAACAGGCACAAGTTGAACTGCACGTGCTGTCTAGAGCACTGGCAAGAGCTGTTGCCAGAGCCACAGGCACCAGCAGAGGTGGTGTCCCTGCCAGCCACCCAGTCCCAGAGTAGGGAAGTGGGGAGCAGGTCCTGTCACAGTCAGGGTGACACTCAGTGACATGCAGGTCTGTCAAGTGCTTACCCAGAGCAAGGTCAACAGCCTTCCTAGGGAAAACCATCTGGTCAGGGGAATGCTCAGCAGGTGCCTGGCAGCTCACTCACCCCAATGCAACCATCAAGCCATTGCCTTGCCAATTCTTCTTTCAGGAAGAATTTCCCCATGGAAAGGGTTGTCAGGCATTGGCAGGGGCTGCCCAGGCGGGTGGTGGAGTCCCCATTCGTGGAGGTGTTCAAGGAACAAGTGGATGTGGCACTCAGTGCTCCGGGCTGGTTGACAAGGTGGGGATCGGTCACAAATTGGACTAAGGGAACTTGGAGGTCCTTTTCCAACGTCAGTGACTCTGGGATTCTATTCTACAATCACACTGCCCACCAAACACAGTGTTAAGCCACCTCACGAGCAGCCCAGGGGAATGGTGGTACCTGCAGAGCTCACTGCCTTCATGAATGGCCAAGAGACCAAACTCCCCATTTAGAAAACCTCCTGCTCCCACAGAAGCCAGCTGGCACGTAGAAGCATTTTGCTTCTGGCCCAGAGCAATGACCTACATTATCCTAAATGACAAAACCTTTGTCATCAGTCAAATGAGATACTCCCCCTCCTTAGGCTCATTTTGTAAGACACCGGCTGTCATCCTGTTTACCTTGTTTACAAACCTGATTTAATGTGCAGAGACTGCAAGTAAGTTTAGTTAATGAAAAAAGAACATGAACAGTAAAACACAATATCCATCACACTGGGGGTGTATTTTAGCCAGACACTAGAACACCACTCTGGGGCTAATTTTGCTGTAACAGAGCAATAAAAAACTTGCTACACTGAACAACACAACTATTTGCAAATGCCAAGGCCAGGCTGGATGGTGCTTGGAACAACCTGGTCTAATGGAAGGTGCCCCTGCCCACAGAAGGGAGGTGGAACAAGACAGACTTTAAGGTCCCTCCCAACCCAAGCCATTCTGGGATTCTGTGATGCTATGACAAGGAAACAATGCTGTAATAACAGATTAGGCTCCAGATTTTCATCTCAACAGTGCTGAATCATCTTCACAGGAGAAAAAACCACATTTCCCCTCCCCCCTGCCCCAACACGGAACAGCTCTTAGCTGTTGGTATTTAGGGTGTTATTTATAAGCTCCAGCCCTGCACCCCATGTTGCCTGAGCATCAGTTTCCCAAAATGAAACGCTGACAAGCCCATTTCTGTGCAATGTGCCTTTGCAGTGCCAGAAGAACCGGCCGAGGCTGCCACCTCCAGGCTGTGTGGAGATCCAGGAGCTCCAGCGCCTGGGCCAGCATAGCACTGGGATCACACTGCATCCTACAGCACCTTGCAAGCAGGCATGGACAGCCAGTGAGATGGACACAACCTGCCAGGCCATAATGAAACAAACTGGAACTAAGCCAGCACAGGCAGCTTAAAACGTGACTGAATAGGCTTTAGAAGAGTCTGGGAAGGAATGGACTTCATGTTGTCCTCAGAGCAGCAAGGGATATGAAACTCTCTGAACTCTCTGAAAGCCACCGAGTCACACTGCAGCAGAGCACAGGTGACCTGTGAAAGGGGAAAAGTGTTGCAAGTCAAACTCAGCGCATATGGGAGACAGAGAAACACCTTGGACATGTTTGCCCTCATTGCATCCAGACTTCCTGCATGGGGTTGAAGAACAAGACACCAAGTTTCTAACTTCTGAGTTGGTAGAGACAATAATAAACTGCCAAAAAAAATCTCCAAACTATCCAAAAAACCTCCAGCACTAGACAAAAAGTCCCTACACCGATCAGCCTTCTGCATTCTGTGAACACAGGCACAGCTCCAGCCAGTCCTTGGGCAGGGACACCCCATCATTTGTGGTCCCACACTGGGGTGGAGAGTGTGAGCTGAAGCTATTGCCTCTGCTCAGGTCCTCATGCTGGAGCTGATCTCCTCCAGCATGAAATGGGAAGTGATGCTTCCAGAGGGGACATCTCCCTGCTGCCTGAGCCTGGCTGCCTTCTGGAGCAGTGGGATGGTTCTTCCAGGCGAGCCCCAGCACATCTGGCTGTGATCAGATCCCTTCACACCATGTCCCCAGAGCCATGCAGCGAAAGCAGGTCAGACTGCAGGGTGGCTGCAAAGGTGGCACCCACACACTGCCAAGCCACAACAATCCTACGCTGGCAAGGAAACCATTCCTCGATATCCAGGGCTCTAAAACAGAACAAACCTAGAGTGCTGGGCAAGGTGAAGGTGATCTCCAGCAAATCCTGGTACTGACAGCATCACCCAATGCCCTGATGGTGCCCAGATCCATCCCAGGAAGAGGGAGGCAGGCTGATCACATCACACTCTCTTGTAACCATGACAAAACCTGTTGTTTCCTCTTCTTGGTTTCTTTTGGGAATAATATTTTTTGCATCTAACGAAAAAGTCCGATAACAAAAGTATGCAGAGCTGCCTGTATGCTGGGGAGAAACAGCCTTGTCCTTCAGGTATCCTGCTCTCCTGCCCTCTTGGACAGGGGCAAATTCCTGAAGCAGGAACATGTACACGAAAGTAGCAATTCCTTGGGTTTCCCCTTCCCATGCTGCTCCGCTGCCATGATTTACATGCAGCAGGCACATTTCTGGAGCAGCTCTTGATCCCATGCCTGGCAAGCTCCAACCATCAAGGGAAGGTTCAGCGCCTCTGAACGTGCTGCAGAAGAAAACTATTGTGGTGGTTCTGTACTCCTCTTCCCACTTTTAGTTTGATTTTCACATTACAAAAAATACCCTCAGGGCAAAGGAAAAAAAATGCCTGTGTCAGCAGAAATACTGATGCTTTCTGGAGGAAAGAGTTCCAGAGAGTGGGAGGCAGCCCCAGGTTATCTTATCCCTCAGCCAACACAGGCACAGCTCCATCACCCCAACCCCTCCCTGCCACGGGCTGGCACTGAAATGCTGCTGAAGCACAGGCTGGAAAGGCACTGTAGGTTGAGTTATTCAACACTCGGATTTTGATGAGCTGGGGTTTTTCCAAGACCTTCTGGCCATTCCTGCGGCAGGGGAGAACAGCTGGACCACGGACAGGCACAAAACTGGGAGGACACATATACTAAGTGGCTTTGGAGTGGGTTTTTATGAACCATGTGAACTTCCTGTAGCAAGGGTGATCCAAGGCAGTGACTAATTCCGCCTGGAAGAGCAACACCAGCTTGGCTTTCCTGTTTATACACATAACCCATGCACAATGCTAATTGATTTGGTAGCAAGCTCCTGTTCTTAGGTGCTATAGATTGAAGCCACATATATGCCTGGTTCAGCTGCTATGTGAGAAGTCACAGCAGAAGTGTTTTATTCCTTCAGGAAAAAGAAGTGAACTCGAAGTGCCTGGAGGCACGAGTCAGACATCCATTATCTGGTGGACCAGCTACAGCCACGCTCCAACACAAAATCTGATCAACACACACCCAGAGCCAGAAAGAGGCATCACAGCCCTGCCAAAACACCCACAGAGCATCTTTCCAGACTGATGACCATTTCCCTTGTGTGGCCAGAGCCTGCAGAAGTGCTAAAACACCATCAAATTCTGAGAGACTTGAGTAAACTCAGCACTTTGTAAACTGAAGCAACAACTCAATATATGGAGAGCACCTGGCTGGAGGAGGTGTGATTCCATGGACTAATGCTTTCCATTCCCAGAGGGTATGACTAAAGGAGAAAAGAAACATGGAAACTCCACAGGAAGCCCCCGGAAAGCCAAGTGCAGAGAAGCACAGCCTTTCCCTTGCAAGGTCACCGTAACCTCGGGTGCGTCCTCTCGGCACTCACCGATCCACAGTTTCCACATCAAAGCAGAACCTCTTCTCGATCGAGTCTGTTTTCCGCCGTGTGCAGGATTTCAGGGTAACAGCTTCGTCCTCTCCCTGAGAAGAGACAACACTGCAGGTGAGGCCAAGAACACCTGCCTGTCCCCAGCACTCACTGCTCAACTGTTGTCAATGAGCAGGTTCAAATGGGAGGGGATTTGGGAACATCACCCTGCTAGAAATATCTGTTTATGTCTCTGACATAAGGACTAGTCTTTTTTACTCTTGTTTAGTCCTAATCCTTTCAGGAGGACTCTTCCCTTCAGGATGTCCACTATCAAATTCATGCATAAAGCATTGTACAACCCATGCTTCAGGCAGGCAGGGAGTGCTGGACCACAACTTTTGGGCAAAATCAGCTTTATTTTCCATTGCTGAATGACACACCATAGACCTGGCTGTCAGCTTTCACTCCAGACTGCATTTTTGGCAGCATTCTGAACACAAGGGCTCTTAACAGGGGCAAACATGTCTTAAAATATTTTGTTTATTATATAAGAAAGCAACGACAAAACCATTCTCTCATCCAAAGAATGCCTCTCTGCATCCAAGTTGTACTGGATTTCCACAGGCTGAGCAGCAATCCAGCAGGATCTGTGTGCACTGCTGTCCTCTGCTGGAGGAAATCCTGGCTCAGCCCCTGCCAGCACGGATATTTCTCCTGCTATTGTTAAATTCCACTGATGACTCAAAAGAAAATGAATTCTGAAGGAGTTCCTGGAGACAGACACTTTTCTGTGCTCTGTGCTGTTCCTGATGACACCTTGGCTGACCACCCTGTTCCCTGACAACCCCATTTTTCCAGGAAATGTATTTAGAGTCACAGAATCATTTAGATTGGAAAAGACCTCTAAGATCACTGAGTCCAACTGTTCTTTCAGAACAGCCAAGCCCTCCACTAACCCATGTCCACATATGCCACAACTACATATCTGTTAAATTCCACCAGGGATGGCGACTCCCCCTGATTCTTATGCAGAAACACTCCACCCCACCACCAGACAACTAAAACACTCTAACACACAGTCCTGCCCCATCACCTCCTCTCCTCTCCCTTCTTTCCCTCTCTTCTTTTGAACAGTTTGTACACACTCAGTTGTGCTAGTCATCCAACCATGTCTCCATGATGGCAACTATGCCACAGTTTTCCTGCTGCACCGTGGCTGACAGCACCTCCTGTTTGTCGCTCATGTTTCAGGACACACCACCTCTTGGAGGCAGAACCCCTAACTCCAACAAGACTGTTCTCCTGTGCTTCTGTTTTCTAACACATCAATAACCCTTGTGTCCCAGACAAGGGTCCCAGAACACACTCAGAAAGACAAACTTGAATGCTCCCTGCAGAGCATCTCCCCAAAGTTTGAGAAAGGCCACCTGCCCCTCGGCCTCCCCCAGCCTGGCCCATGGCCAGCACCTGGCTGCTCCCATGCTGCCCAGCTCCCTGTCTGGTATTCAGGGACTGCTCCTGCTTCAAGCCCAGCTCCAGTCACAGCCATGAGGGGCTGATACCATGTGCAGTGTCCTCTGTGAGCCACAAGTGATGGCTCTCCTCCTGCAGCACCGTGGCATCTGCTCCAACCAGACCCCAAAATTCCCAGCACAGCTCCCAAGTCCCTGGGCTGCTCAACACCTGGATGCTCATGCCAGTCATCACCAACAGACCCCGGAGCCCAGCCAGAGCTGCTGTGGCACAGGCAGTGTTTCATGCCAGGGTGGTACAAGTCCCAAGTCCCTGTGTGAGCAGCCACACTGGTGTGGTTGGCATGGCACTGGAGAGCGGCTGGAGTGGTGACCTTGGCATGGCACTGGAGTGGGGCTCCTGCAGGTTGTGAGAGGGGCTCAGGGTGCTGCCAGCAGCACCCATGCCCCAGGTGCAGGGGGAGCCCTGAAATGGAGAGACCAGATGAAACACTCTGCAGGTCACTGAAGATTACAGGGCTGGGATATGTTAATGCTGAGCTCTAATGAAGATGCTCCAAGGCAAGAGGAAATTAATTTTAGAAGCTGCCCTCCCCACAGCCAGCTCCCCGTGCCAGCAGGAAGCCATGTGGGAGCCTGTCCAGCTGCCTGAGGCGCGCTCCGGCAAGGGGATTGTGTGTGCAAACCATCCCAGTTGAGAACACTCTGGAGGGGTCTATTGTTCCTGCAGTACAGAGGAGAAAAGCCAGGCCTGGATACAGCCACAGAGCAGTGGTCACATGGTGTTTGCTGCTCTCCCACATCCCACATTCACTGTTCCCCCTGTGCCTCATATTCCCTCGGGGCTGAGGGGAGCTCCAGGCTCTCCTGTGGCTCAGTCCAAAACAAAACAATTTCATTGGCCAAGTCATAGGATCATCAGAGAATTACAGAACTGTTTGGGTGGAAAGGGAATTTAAGATCTCATCTCATTCCACTCCCCTGCCACAGGTAGGGACACCTTCCACTAGACCAGGTTGCTCAGAGCTCCACCCAACCTGGCCTTGAACAAGTTACAGGCATTGGGGAAGGAGCAAAACAATGAACAGGTTCTCTTGTCCAGGTCTTGGAGCAGGAATGAGGGACTGGGGAGCAGGCACGCATGGAGCAGCAGTGTGGTGGGTGTGCTTGGCACACAAAGATCTGTGGGCCTTGGAAAGTTTCCTGTCTTTTTTTCTTTCTCAAACAAGGTACCAAGTTAATTCCCCACGTGGCATTCACTCAGCCTGGAATGAATGTGCCCCACTTCACTGCATTGGTGTCACCTTGCTACAAAGCTGACACGGTTTGAGTCCTGGGAACGCCAGCAGTGCTGTGTGTTTCCCTGCCAGCACTCACCCCTTTTCCTCCTGATTTCTGGTCAAACGGCACCATCGTGATCCGCTTCGATTCCCTCTGGTATGTGCAGTAATGCTTCACCCAGGAAGTCCCAAAGTGACCTACAGAGCAAATGTAGCTTTTATTCCCAGAACCAGTGCCCTCCCATTAACAACCTGCTATGTTTAACAATCATTTAACATGACAGATTTCTGTACTTACAGTTTCCTGTTGGATTAAGTGTTGGTACCCCGCTATTCAGGGGCAAGAATTCTAAGGCACTAGCAGTGTGATCCTCCCTTCCAGAGAGAACCTGGACCCCATATTCCCACTTTAATATCCCACCAATTGGCCCAATCCCATTCCTTAGGGATTCTGTACTTGCTGAACCAGACTTCATGTCCTAAACCCCTTCCCCAGGCTCCCACCCACCACACTGCTCATCAGGCAGATCCACCACCCCAACACCTACGCTTCTCCTGCACGTAGAGATAACCCTCCATCGTGTAAGGGCTGATGTTTTTGTGCTCATGAGGGTTCTCCTTCATCTTCTTCATCAAAGCTTCAACCTCTGACCTTGTTCCTTCAAAACGGTTTCTTGTCTGCAAATTAAAACAGGAATATCTTCTCCAGTGCATGAACCCAGGGCAGGCTCTGCAGCATGGAGGCACCAGGAGGGGTGGGACCCCAGGTGGGTCCCTACACCATGTGGGAAATGGGACTGGGGAACCCAGTGACAACAACAGGACAGGTCTGCTTCCTTGGCCTGAATTTAAGCTAAAGGACAAATATTATCATAACTGGCAAGGGCTTCCAGTACTGCAAGGGGGCTTATAAAAAAGAGAGATAGTGACTTTTTACACAAGCAAACAGTGATAGAACAAAGGAAAATGGATCCAAATTTAAAGAGGAGAGATTTAGATTAGATGTCAGAAATTCTTCACTGTGAGGGTGGTGAGGCCCTGGCAGTGTTCAAGGCCAGGTTGGATGAGGCTCAGAGCAACGTAGTCTAATGGAAGGTGCCCCTGCCCATGGCAAGGGGCTGGGACTAGATAAGCTTTAAAGTCCCTTCCAAGACAAACCATTCTGTGGTTCTATGACTAAAATACATCCAAAGACGAGTTAGCTCAGCCTGACAGTGATGGCCACGTGCACTTGGCACAGGCACACTCACGTTCTGGATGCTGATTGTCAGCTCCGTCTTGAAATCGCTGAAGTCCTTTGCGAGCTCGTAGCCATGGTGGTAGAAGGTGAAAAGCCCCTGAAGAAAGGCCAGCAACTGTGTTGGGCAAAACGAATGAAGACAGTCAGTTGAGACCCACAGCTGCCCCCAGAGCTGCCACTGCCAAGGGGAAGGGGCCCAGCAGCCCCCTAGGCAGAGGGGCTCACTGATGGGAATGGGGGAGATGTCCTGCTTCTCATTTCACTTTCAAACCTCCTCTGAATTAACACCAAAGCGAAGGGTTTTCTTCCCCCAGAATCAAGGCAAGACCACACCCCAGGACCCCACACAACTGTGCCTCTTTCAGCTCCAAGTTACTCTTGGATCAGCAGGAACCACTTTTGCAAATAGCTGGGATGTCTGGCCCCTCCCACAGCAGCTTTAAAGGACTTAACACGTTAGAAAAGGTACACCTCAGAAAAAACCTTTTTCCTTATTTGTCACTTTTACACTCCTTTTTTTCCTTGTGAATATTAGTTATCATTTGTTTGGGGTTTTTTTCCCAGCCAAAAGTGTTTTTCTTGCAATTGCTCATGCCCCTCAGCCCAGTCCACCCCATTGGAGTGTCCCCAGGTAAAAAATTAAATGTTGAAATGTTTCCAACACACACATGGCCACTGAGCCAATGGCTCTATGTCCCAAGACTCCCATGGTGTTTCCCACCCTCAAACTTTCCTCTGCAAGAGAGGCTGCAGAGTGAGCTGGAGCTCTCCAGCCCCACCACTGCAGGACAACCCACACCGCAGCCCAGCTACCCAGGACTCTCCATTTCACCACACAATCCCCTGGCTTTTTGCAGGCTGAGGGGGCTTGAGTGCTCACTTACAGGTTCCACAAACTCAAACATCTTCCTCTCCTGGACCTCTTGCACCTTGAAGACGTACTCCAGGGAGACTTCGTAGAAATGCTGGCGAACCTGGTCCACCTGGCTGTCTGCCTGCAGACGGATTGGAGAGGAAATTCAAGATTAGTACCAACTGGAAACACTTGGCCTTCCAACCAGAGCACACCTGGTTCTGATGGGGATATGGCTGTGCAGAACAAATTCAGCTCCAGACCTCAGCCCTGGGCTGGACAGATGGCATAATGATAAATATAAACCTGATTCACATGAACACGCTCTTCCTTCAGCTGAGAAAAATGTTTTTGATGACTCATGTTCTCACCTCCCCAACAGCTGTGCAGAAAACATGCAGTCGAGGTGAGGAAAACGGAAAATCGCTGCATAATTAACAAGAAAAGGCAATTCTCCACTTTCTGGAAAGCACCACGATGGGATCTGACAGAGCATCCCAAAGCAAAGCCGGGTGGCACATGCACCCACCACCAGCATGTCACTTTGGCAGATCAGCAGACAGCAAATCTCCTCTGCTTTGAAATGAGCAAAAATAGGGATATGCCCCAATCTCAGTGCCCAAAAATAAGCTGGTTCACGCACATGGAGCAGAGCTGCTGCACTGGAAGCAGTGTGAGGGAGAAAGGTGTGCCTGGCATGTGTCACAGAATCCTAGGATGGTTTGGGTTGGAAGGGACCTTAAAGATCATCTTGTTCCAATCCCCTGCCACGGGCAGGGACACCTTTCACTATAGACCAGGTTGCTGAGGTGACATTCTGCAAGTGACACTTTGCATAGAGCAACCTGGGGTGTAACTGGGGTTTTGCCCTTGGAAAACCCAGCTGGTACACACCTGCCTGGATGTGAACAGCAGCTCATTCCTGCTTTTCTGTGTGACATGCCCATGAAATGTCCTGTTTTCCCTGTGACCTGCCACCAGCTTTTGTGCCCACAGCGTGCAGGCTGAGGGAATCAGCAGCCTGAGTTCTGAAAAGCAGAAAACATGATGTAATCATGTAACTCTGCCAGGAGTTAAAGGGCAGATTAGGCTGTGTGATGTTTAATTGGTCGACAGCCAAAGCAGCAGAGAACTCTCCTGGCCTCCTCCTCTCCCCTCCTCGCCGCAGCAGTTGCACATGTGGCTGCTATCACCCTCCAGATGTGGACAGCAAGAGGTTAGGAAACAGAAACCATCAAATCTCCTGCATACAAACACTCTCGTCTCAGGACATCAGAGGTCCAGTGGAGCTCCAGACTCTCAGAAATAAGGGGTGTTAATTCCCCAGCACGCTACACCCACCAGCACCCCTCCTGTGCACACACCTGAAGACCCTGCCCTGAGAGCCCTGTGGCTGTCAGGGATAGTGATGGGCACTCCCCAGGCAGGTGTTGGATGGGGCCAGCACTCCCACAAGCCACAGATTCCACATCCATGTTTCACAGCTACATGCTGGATGCCCTTCCAAAGGCATCCCCTCCTCAGTCGAGCCTGAGCCTCCAAAAACATGTACACTTCCCAGTGCCATGAGGAAACAGAGCTCAGCACCCGAACTGGGAGCTGGTTCCAGTCTCCTCCTGCTTTCCCAGTTAACAGCCCAAGTCAGTGTTTGGGGTGGGAGATGCCACCAGATGGCACTAGCAGTCAGCGTTGCTCCAACGCACTTGCACAGCATCCCGCACTGCATCCTGCACACAGTCACTGGCTTACATCCCGCACGTATCCTGCACACCTACACCCCGTCTGCATCCCATACAGCATCTCCAGGCAGCCCCGCAGGGCCACGGTGCAGGATCACACTTCTAAAAGCCACTGCTGCACCCCAAGCCATGAGTGGATCCTTCCCTCCCTGGACAGAATTCCCTCCACTCCCATGCCCCACCTCAGCACCTCAAACACAAACTAAACCAGGGGCTCAGAGGGTCATTTAGAGCCATCACCCTCTGGGTCACAGGTGTGCTTCCATATGGGAAGTTACTTATAAGCCCAGAGGGCAAAGCCCACTTACAAGTATATCCACCTGGATTCTGATCCAACCTCAGCCCCAATTTGGTGGAAGATCTGTGCCACATCTATTTCTGTTCTTGTCTCCAGCTCTGCTGGGCACTGTCCCACCACCTGTTCTGTTCCAGTGCAGGAGCTCTGTGCCCACCAGTGATTCCAGAGGGATCAGCAGCACACCAGCAGCACACCAGCAGCACAGGGAATTTCAAACTTCGAAGAAGTGATTGAAAATTCCGTGTAGTCATCCAGTAAGAGCATTTGGCACCACAGCAAACCACATCCGAAGTCAGTGATGGCTTCTAAAGCAGTTTAAAGCACTAAGCCTGATCCCCCCTCCCCTGGAGCCCAAAGCAGCACAGTCACTTGCAGAGAAGATCAAACATCCCTGATTTGTGCTGGCACATGGGAAGCCTGCAGCAGAACCAGTTCCTTTCTGTTACACTCTTTAATTATAAACCCTCTCTCCTTTTTGATTGCTATCCATTTTGGGATGTCTCTGATTTACTCACCAAAACAGCTTCATCCCCTTTCATTAAGGAAGAGGGGAAAACCCAACACTTGCAGTCAGAATGAGGGAAAAAACGAGTTTACAGTCAGGAGAACCATTGTTACACACTATGCAAGGCATTCCGAAAGTTCTCCACAGTCACAGCCAGACACGGAAAACTGGAGGTTGCTCTCACCTCCTGAAGCTGGGATTCTTTCTTCTTAGAAGACAAGTTCAAGTGCTTTTCTAGGACACCACAATACTTCTCAGTCTCCTTGTCATATTTCTTTTTGGCATCCTACAAAACAGAACAAAATACGCGATGCAGAACACAACAGCAGTGGATCAGCCATGAGGAGCCATGGCATCCCTACGGCACCAGGCAGGACAGCACATCCCAGGTGGGAGTTAACATGAGACAGGACCACAGCATGGAAACAGGTAAAGCTGCTTTTATCTCTCAGTGTCAGGTAGCTATAGGAAAGTGGCCTATGCTGCCAAAATCCAAGGTTTGGGGGAACTCCTCCTCTACTCCTGGGGGCCAATGCTTGGTAAAACATCCAGATCCATGCCTGGTCCAAAGACAATGAGGAAAATGCTTTGGAACCAGAATGTCGTAACAGTTTCACATCCCACCTCTACCAATCCTTGAAAGAGCTTCTCCTTCATATCACTCAGGACAATGACACAGTAACTTGGCTGTTTCTGGCAGGAGTGTTTAAAAAGGATGTCAACCTCACTGTCCTTTGCACCTCCCATCCCAGACAGGCCACCTCAACAGTACCAAACAGTATCAAATCCATGCTGTCACCTGCTCATAACCAGCTCCCTTCTGGAGGACTCCTCTTTGCCTTTTGTTTTCAGCTGCACAAAGCAGGGCAGCATGGCTAGGCTGGGCACCCTGCTGCCATGCAAACACGGCTCCAGGCACTGGCATGAGCTTCTTGCAGGCAGCAACAGGTTGTTATAACAACAGGAGAGCCACAGACAGTGGTTTTCATTTCAGAACAAAGACAGGAAAGAAAGTGGGGGGCCAGGCTGTCTCACAGCCACTCTCAGCCACACCGGCACTTCCCTGTCCTGCCAAAAACCATCCAAGTTCCCATACAACTGCCCAGTGACACGCTGAGGTGCAGAGAGCAGACCAAAGACTTTGGGAAATTGGGAACCCCTCCAAGAAAATCCTAATTCCTGCTTGGAGTAAGGAAAAAGTTCACTTCAACTGGAATGCGATTTTCAGCTCTTGGTGTGTTACTTGGTTGTGGATGAACCCAGAACACTGAGGCTTTTCCCGGGAGCTGGATCAACCCCGTGTCCCTCCCATGGCAGCACATCACCTCCTCCCTTGCCAGTGCCCATCTCTGTAGTGTGCCAGGTCCTGGCCACATTTGTGGCCATCAGCATGCAGCTCTGGACTCTGCTCCTCTGCCCAAGCTGCAGCTCCCAGAGGGGACAGTGGCTCAGTTACCTTGGCGGCCCCGATCTGCTCCTTGCGGAACTTCTCCAGTGGCGTGATCAGCACCTCACTGGCATTCTCGATCTGCAGTCAAAGACAGGCACAGCTCACAGGCTGCCTTCTGCCCAGCTCACCTGTGCTGCAGCCTTCCCACAGAAACGCTCCCAATACCCCACAGACACCCACAGGCTTCACGTCTCTGGCTCTGCACTGGCTGAGGGACTTGCACCAAACCTGTGAGCCCTCCCAGCACCAGCAATGGCTATTTTCCAACAGCAAGACTCTATTCCTGCTACTTTTCAAGTATTCCCTGCCTAGTCCACCCTCCCCTCCCTCTGCCCTCCCCTGAGGCTCTGCCATGGGTGAGGGAAGGAGCACTGGGGAGGCAGCTGTTGTCACCCTGGTGCCTGGGGTGCCACAGCAGAGCCACAGGAGGCAGCAGCAGTGCCACCACCGCCTGCTCCCGGGTACAGATGGGGCCATACCATGCGCATCCGCTCGTCCTCCAGGTTCCGCAGCACCGTGGCGAACTCCTGCAGGGACTTGGCTGGAAGGGACACAGTCGGCATTTAACATTCCATTTTTAAATAAAGAGAGAAACTGAACAGGGGGGTTTTGTCTGTGCGTGTTTCGGGGGTTGGTGGTTTGGAGGGGTTTTTTATCATCTTTGCTCTCTCTCTGGAAAGGTTCCAGCTGCCTGTGGAATCAACTGGCAGCAGAGTAATCCCAGGACCACGTTCCCACCTCCAGAAAGCAACATTCTTACCTCAAACCTGCTCTAGCCAACAACTGGTCATCGACCAGCCCCACAGCACAGCACTGACCTCAGCCATGGCTAGTTGCATGAGGGGCAGCTCACCAGCACAGGGACCTGGGTGAGGAGCTATTTCTGCTGAGGGACCAGGCAAAATAAACAAGTGAAGTTAAACTGGGGCTAAAGCTCCTTTGCTCTCCTGGCTCCAGACAATGCGCACAATAAGCTCTAAAAGTCCAGCTGGGGCAAGAGCAGGATCATGGGGAGGGAAGTGGCTGAAGCTGCTGCCTTGTGCCAGGAGAAGCTCCATGGTGGAGCCAGGCCCAGTTCAGGGACCACTGCCATGGTCAGCACTGCTGGTTCCCAGCAGCACAGGGTCCTGTGCTCCTGCAGCCAGCAGCAAGGGTGCTGCACCTCTGCTTCAGGTCATAGCCCCTTGCAGTGTACTGAGCCACAGCCATACCCAGATCCTGCTCTCCAACGCAGAATGTTCAGATATTTGAGGTGGTTTCAGACACAGGCAATCTTGTCTGTTTCTTGTCTTGCAGGAACAGATTTAGGCCAAAAACCAACAGGTGATTCCCCAGGAAAGCCTTTGCTGATGTTGAACCGGGAGGAATATGCCATTTCCAGAGAGCAGGAAAAGCCCTCAAATTCCTGGGTCCCTTGGTGACCCCATGCATGTTTCCCCCCCATCATGGTCTGCTCAGGGACCTGGAGCATGGTCCAGGGCACCACGACTCACCTATGCAGATCTCATCGTCCGTCTCAGCGTCGCCGATGCAGCGGAATTTGAACTCATTGAGGGAATCCGCGAACTTGCGCTTGGCGGCCGACAGGTCTGTGAGAGAGCAGGAGCAGGGAAAACAGGCCTGTCAGAAATGGAGGAGTCCTCCAGCAGCAGGATACAGGCAGACATACAACCCCAGCTGGCAAATATGCATGGAGGGAACCATCCAACGTGACCCCCAGCACCAGAGAAGCCCCCGAGCACCACCCTTTGGCACCCACCCCAGGGATGGGGCTCTGTGGCATCCCTATCAGCAGTCCCCAAAATACTCTACAGCAGATGAAACCTCAAAACACCATGAAAACGACATGGGAGCCCAAGCCCAGAGCCATGGGGCAATGGTGACATGCAGTGACACCACCCTCCAAGAGGTGACACCTCTGCCAGGCTCCTGGTCCTGCTGAGGGAAGGCCCCACAGACAGGCAGTAATGCAGGGGTTCATTCCTCCCAAGCTGCAGATTCTCTCTGAGATCTGGTTCCTATTAAGTTGTTACTCGGGGTGACCTGAGTGGATCCAGGACTGATGTTCTGAACTGGCCCCGTAGCCCGGCACACACAGACACAGCCCCAGGCACCACGAGGCCACCAGCTCCAAAGGGAAGTTGTGGCTGCCAGCACTGCTGGTGTTAGGAAGACACAATGCTCAGTCCCCTGTGCATTTCTTCATTCAAAGCCCAGAATCCAGTGGTTTTTTCCCTTTCCAAGCACCGGTGGAAAGCGTGCCTGCACGCAAAGGCTGTTTCCTCCTCTCAGACACCACCAGCCAAGAGATAACCACACCAGAATCCAAGTGTTTTGCTTTGCCCATGGGATAAGGGAGATGGCAGCTTTGTTCAAGCATTAAAGCTGTTCTCCCAGTATCCTTGCTGACAGCCCTGTGGCTAATCCTGCCCAGTTCAGTCCTGACTGCCTTTGCACAACTGCTTCCTTAAGGCAGCAGAAAACCACACAGCCACGGCAGGGAGAGGGAAAGCACAGGGAGCCTTTCCCAGTGGGAAAGTACAGAGAGGGCTTCTCCAAGGAGAAGGTTCATGAATAACAGGATTTGCACTTTGCTCCCTGGAGGATGGAATGAGCACAGTTTACACCCAACCCATGCCTGGAGCTGCCAGGAGTCTCTACTGGCACCTAAAGAAGCAAGTCACGTGGGTTTTGGGTCCGTTTCCCAGGGACTTCTGCCAGGGTTGAAAGAAGGATTCAGGTGGGAGGGAGGGTTTGCTCCAGCTCTGGGGTTCAGGGAAGGGCACCAGGATAGTCATGGGCAGCTCTTCCCACCCCCCTCCACACACCCCTGCTGGTGCTGGAGGGCTTGGGGACTTTCACCCGGTCCCAGAGCCGGGTGACCTCCTGCCTCCTCTGGAATAAAAAGGAAGATGACGTAAATGACTCAAGGAGTCACTTCCTCTCCCCCAGCCCACTGCTGACCGGCAAGCACCAGCCACACTCTCTCTACACATACCATGACCTCCCTGAGCACTTGGCCAAGCTACGTGTGACACATTCCCACGCGATCCAGACTGGATGTGACAGCCCTTGTGCCCATTGCTGTCTGGGCAGGACCCCAGAGCAGGAGGCTGCTCCACCACAGGGATGAATAAACAGAACGAGCCAAGCTCCCATGGCCCAGGGCAGGGTCACCCTCACCAAGGCCATCTGCTCAGAGTGAGAAGGAAATCCAGGCTCTAGGACAAGGCATGAGCCAGAGCGAAGCCGAGAAGCCTTTGGGGCCAGCAGCACTGACAGCAATGGCCTATAGTGCTTATAAATAGGCAAGGGAGAGGCAGGGGGAGATGGAGATAACTCCTGGTGCAATGGTGATAAAGGATAAAATTAGCAACAGGATTGGCCAGAAATGGAGAGAGGGTCACCTGTGCCTGCCCTGTGGGGCCCTGCCATCCTCCCCAGGACACCATCAGACCCACCCACACCCCAGCATCCCCTTTTCCTACAAGCTGGAACTTCTCAATTACATTTTGGTAAAAAAACCCTCCAGTGGAAGCAGGAATGCATGGGAGAGCAAGGCAACCCCTACACAGGCCAGCTCAGCTCCTGAGGGCTCTTCTCCCCCTGGGCTATGAACAAGCAAACCCAAAATCTTGCAAAGGCTCGACTGAAACTTCTGCTTCCTCACATGCATGGGTAAAACAACCTGGACACTGCACATGAGTCACAGCCAGGCTGTGCCAAGGGCTCTGGAAGTTTTCCTTCCAAGTTCTCTGCTGGCTTGATCAGTCAACCGCAGCATCAATGAAAATCACCACAAAAAGCCTGAAAAATCCTTCTGCCTGACCAACACAAACAGCTCAGGTCATAGTTATCATCATCATCATCACCTCCTCTGGCTCCCCCTTTTCATCAGGGCTGGTGGGGATGGGACGATCCCTTCAGGAAAGTCCACCTGACAGGAAACAGGCACACACACTGCATGCCAAAGGTCCAGCTGCACAGCTACAGCAACCAAAAATCTAATTAAATGCCCCTTTAAATGTGATGTATCCTCCCCATCCACTGCACCCTTGACTGCATCCTTGACATCCACCACAGGAGCAGCGGGAAGGGGGATGGCTCCTGGCAGGATAAAGGGCAGCAGCCTCAGTTAACCCCTCTGCCCATCCCTCCTCTCACTACTTCAGGCCCCAGCAGCCCTGCAAGGGATCAGTAGCAAGGGTGCACCTTATGCTCTCTCAGTCCTTCCTCCTCTTCCTCAACTACTGAGAGTCAAATCTTACTTGGAAGTGGTTGCTGTTGCTGCAAGGAGAGTGACGTGGTTGGTTTTTACATAAAAAGTCCATTCCAAAGGAATTTGGAACTACTGCAAAAGGCTGTTTCTAGAGGGAAGATGTGATTTCACAACCCTCCTCCATACGTGCAGCATCCTGGGCATTACAAGGATGACCCTGTCCCAGCCTGGTCCACATCCAGCACCCCAGGAACAATGGGGATGACCCCATCCCAGCCAGTGCTGCAGAAGAGCAGCCCCAGGGACACAGTACTGTGAAATGGGCAGCTCTGCTCACCAGGGCACAGGTGTCAGTTCTGACATGTCCCTGGTTTGAGGTGACCCAGCATGTGGAGCCTCCACCACTTCAGGAAAGTAAGTTACGCTGCAGCCTTGCCACAAGCCACTGTCTCCTGGTCACTGGCTTCCAGCTCCTGACCCAGCTGGACACCTCATCCCTGTGCAACACCCTTGTCACACATCTCTCTGAGTGTTCAAAACATTTTCAAGCTTTTTCAAAGGGAACAGAGGTAAGGCACACTGAGAGCCTGGACAGATAAATAGCAGGAGCAGTTCCCTTTAATCAAAATTTACAAGGAGCAGAGAAGAGATTGGAACTCCTCCACCTGCCTGCGATGGCTGGGAAACGTGATCCAGGACACAGAGGGGAACTGCAACACAGCCAAATGTTGAGAAGACAGATGCCTGGCCCCGCTGCCTGGTCCCGTGTTGGAAAGATCAGGTTGGCAGGGGAAAAGTGAAACTGCTGGCTCAGAGGCCGAGGCTCTCCTCACAGCTGACTCTGCAGCCAGTTTGCTATGTAAGCTGGAAAAAGCAAAAAGCCTTTGGCTCAGCTGGGCCTGGGACAGGGGCAGGAGCAGCACAATGCCATGGGTGTTTCTGGTAAAAGGCAAACCTGCTGCTAAGTCTGACCATGAAGGGTTAATGCTGCTGCAAAAGGGGAGCAGAGGATGCTGCTGCAAGGCAAGCTCCGGGCTCCGGGCTCTGACAGCACTGTGCTCACACAGGGCAGGATTTCTCCACTTCCTGCAAAGAAAATTGCTTAATAGCCTATATTTAATGTTCAAGTGGACAACAGGAACCAAGACTCCTGCCCCTTCCTTCCCCCAAGGCAGGGAACAGCAGAAACAGCAGGCTGAGGTTGCATGTCTCCTGCAAGCCCCCACAGAGGGACAGGAGGGTTCCCAGTCCTCTGCTCAGCTGCCAGTAGTGACACTGCCTGTCCCCAGCAGCAGCCCCATGTCCACAAGTGGTCTGCCCTGTGAAACAGCCCAGATGCAGGAGCCCAGAGAGAGCAGACCTGGATGCAGAGAAAGCAGGACACAGCCCTCGGCCCCTCCAGTGTCACCTCTGCAGCCCCACAGCTCCCCAGCCATGCAGCCAGCACAGAGCAGGCAGGGGCCAGCCAGGATGGGTAATCCAGGGAACAGCTGCTCTAATCAGCAGCCAAAACAGTCGGATTATGGCCCGCCAAGAGTGCTTAGAAAGCAGCAATATGGTGTCTGTCCCCACAGTGAGCACCCCACGAGCTGAGACTGCCAGCACAATGCTGGAGTGAACCTCTGCGGGGTCACACAACACTCCCGGTCCTTAGGGATTCACAGGGATGGGGTGTTAGGAAAGGTTAGAGCTGGGAATGGCCAACTGGACCTGACCCACATATGTATGTGAACACTCTGCATTGGACACTGTGTACAAATTTGGCCCTGCAGTTCACACAGGAGTCCAGCAACAAGCAATTTGTGCCTAAAAATCTGCATTTGCAGCTGCCAGCATCAAGTTTTACCGCCCCAGTCCCAGCCTGTGCACTGCAGGGGTCAGCACCAAGCGTTGGGGCAGCATCATTAAATGCTTCATTTGCCCCAGAAGGCTTAAATTCCCTCTCTGCACTTCCAGCAAGGTCAGCAAAGCCCTGCTCCCATGAGACCACAGTCCCCTGGACCCAGCCCAATCCCCAAGTCCCTTCCATAGAAAATTAGCACCGATTTGTTTATTAAACTCCACTAGGCGGTTGGAGTTAATCAGTGATTTAGGATGGGACAGCAGCTGTTGGCAGGTTCCCCCTCTGAGTCATCATCGAGTAAATATATAAACGCAGATGGGCAGAGCCTACCCCACCTCTGGTGCAGCTTCTGCTGTCATGTTCCCACACAAACAGAGAGAGGCTGCCCTGGCTCAGCATGTGTCAGAGATGGAGGTTTGAGGATGCCAAAGGTAGCGAGGTGACCCCAGTGACGGGTGCAGTGGTCTCAGTCCCTCCAGTCACCCAAGGCAGGCCTCTCAAGGTGGGGACAGTATCTCTGCCACAGCTTCACAGCACCCCCAGACCCGTTTTTGGTGCCTTTCTCATACACATAACCTCTAGCTGAAGTGCAGCACCAAGCCTCAGCTCAATGGCACACACAAGGAAGCCAAATACCACTTTCCCAAATCCCCAAACTTAATTTTTACCATGGAAAGTATACAAACACACACACCCCTTATGAACCAGGGAAAAACCCACAACTGCTCAGATGCAAGAAAGTCCATGAAAAACTGAATGACCTGTCGAAGATGCCCCAAGACTGCAAATCCAGGAGGTGCCACAGCTCCTGCCCAGCCTTCCCCTGCTGCCATAGGAGCACCTGGCACTGCTGCCAGCCGAGGCATCCCCGTATGCCTCCCTGCACACACTCAATGTGGCTCCATACGGCTACACATCTGCCAGAGGGACAGAGAACCCCTTGTGGGCTGAATGGCACCATTGACCAGGCTCAAATAGCAGATCAGATTTGAGTAACACACTGAAGACATGAATTATTTCCATGGTATTTTAAGAGATAAAGGTTCTGTGCTTCCTGAAAAACAAAGCTCTCCCTTGGAAGGACTGCCTGGCTGCACAGTTAAAATTATCCCCCGCTGCCCACCAGCCCAGCATCCCGCCACATCATCATGCCACCCCCCAAATCAATAACTTTTGGAGTTATCTTGGGTGCTCTGCCAGGCCAGGAAAGCTTTTGCAAACTTCCCAATACTCCTGATGAAAGGCACTGAAAATCCAAGGGAAATGAAGCCAGAAGGACCGTCACATCCCACACTGCCAGCCCTGCATGTCCAGTGTGACATCCTGCAATGGAACCAGGGCTGTGGCAGTACCAAGGTGAGAAGCTGCTGCCTTTGACTCACAGTGTTACAGCCACACTTCCATCTTCCCCTGGTTTGAGGAAGCTGATGGGCAGTTGGAGCCCTTGTCCTTCTGCCCCACTTCTCCACCCTGCACCAGCCCTGGACTTCCTCGAGCTCTGGAGCCCCAAGCCTGGTGCAGAGTCTGCTCTGCCTTAAACACCCGGAGCAAAGTCTCACCACCACTCTCCATCCTTCCTGTTCGGCTTTTCTTAGCCCTTGTCCATCACTTCCTATTGCAACAAAGACCCAGCAGCCACTTTCATGACTCAGATCCTTATCTCACAGTGGCAGAGAGGCTGCAGAAGCCCAGCTCATGCAAACAGTTCTGCCTTTCCTCCCTCACAGTGTTGCCAGGGTTGTGACACTGGTGGAAGATAAACTGGCCCAGGCAGTTAATGCAGTGTCCCTGACCACTGCTGAGGGTCCCACCTGAAGGGACCCTCACTTCAGCACTGGGCATGTGAACCATCAAACAATGATCTCTCTGTCCCACCAGGGAAGGAAGACTTGGGGAGACTCCCATCTGTCCTGCATGGAAACTCTGGATGATTTTCTCTACTTGCCCAAACAGGATTTTTCAGCAGGAACCACTCCAAAGTGAAGAATTCTGTTTTGTCCCCAGCACAGTCTGGTCCTGCCCCAGCTCTGCATTAATCAGGTTATTTTAATGAGCTATAGCAGCTCTCGTGTCAGAAACACAGGGGGAGAGTGGACAGAGGTGATGGCGAGGGGGCATGAAGGACAGCAATGGAATGACCCAAAAGCTCCAGGCACAGGTGCAGCACTGTGAGCTGGCTCTGCCTGCAGTCAGGATGTGAAGGAACATAAAATCCATGAATGATGCAAATGACCCCCGGAAAGGCTTCCCATTCCTGGAGAGGCTGAGGAGACAGATGTCTGCAGCTGCAGGAAGGCACAGCCCAAGGCAGGTCCTTACTCCCAGCAAGGAGCAGCCGGACTTGGAGAAACGCAGGCAAGCTGCCTGCCAGAACCCTGCCAGCAGCACTGGGAACTGTTACAAGATCCCCAGGATGGTGCTGGAAGATAACGGACCTGAAGCCAGACACCACCACCCCAGCAGGAACCTTCCAGGCTGACCATCACTGTTCCAGGAACTGGCACACAGGATCAGCACAGCCAATCTCTGATCCTCAGCACCAGGAAGAGCCCTCCATGCCACCTGCCCATGGGGCTTCCTGGTGCTCTGCATGAATGTGGCAACATTCCAGTCTTCCCACAGCCTCCAGAGCATCACTGCCCACAGCTCCTGGTGGATCACAGCCCATCTGCTGCCTGGGACAGGGTAGCAATCCCCCAGGTGCCACCTATGCTCTCTTGCACTGGCCCTGGACACGGAGCATTTAGTGCACTTAGAATCAAAACAAAACAAAACGGGATTTCTCCACTTCCACAACCAACTCCCAGGTCTGGCACTCTTCCCTGTGCTTATTTTTGTTCACATCCTGGTGTTGTTTTGTGGCAGAACCCCCCAGCCCACCTCAACCAGCAGAGTTTGCTGGGCAGGCGTCTGAACAGCAACAGGAGCTCAGGTGGAAGCAGGCAAGGTCTCCAAATGAAATCAAATGTAAATATCCACCACTCCAAGACTGAGAAGGGATGCATCCAAACAGCAAACACGGGCAGCAACTTAAGTGCCTGGAAAACATCAAGGATGTGGCAATAAAATGGAAAATTACTGCCTTGACTGGCATTTCCACAGGCAGCCAACTGCACAAGTGAACAATGTGAGGAAGCAGCAGTGAAAATCCCTGTGTCCCAAGCAGGGACAGGGATTCAGGCACAGCACTGGCTCACAGAGAGAGACAGCAGACCTGAGGAGCACGGCTGCCCTGCTGCCCTGAGCTGTCTGACCTGCAAACCCCAACCCCTGAACACTGTTCCCAAAACAAGGATTTTGAATATAGCATCTCCCCTGCACCTGCACGCTGCCCCACTGCTGCTGCTCCAGGCAGCTCATGGAAATGCCTCCAGCCCTTACACCTGTGGTAAAGTGCATCCAAAAGCAGGTGGGAATGCCATGCTTTTCTCAGAACTCCCCATTTCTCCTAATTCCCTCACTGGAGAGGGAAGGTGAGTCTGTATCAGCCTAACACTGCCCTGATAACTGTAATTGTTCCTCCAAGCCTTTTCCTTGCTGCACCAGTGACGGTTCAGGTTGGACATCAGGAAGAATTTCTTCATGGCAGGGGTGGTCAGACATTGCAAGGGGCTGCCCAGGGTGGAGTAACCAACCCTGGAGGTGTTTGACAAACGAGTGGATTTTGCACTCAGTGCTCTGGTCTAATTGACAAGGTGATGATCAGTCACAGATTGGACTTGATGATCTCAAAGGTCATTTCCAAACTAAATCATTCTGTAATTCTGTGATTCTTTTCCTAACCCTGGCACAATCCACAGGAAGGCTGCAGATGACTTTACCCTCATTGCCACAATATTTCATCGACTGGAGCCTGGAATCACATTTCATTAGGACAGGACGCCCTGCCTGAGACAGCTAATCGATTTAGAGGACACTAATCCAGAAGAAATGTGCTCCTGACTGAGGCAATGCCCATTAGCAGAGCAGAAGGCCAGGCAGGGGTCTGGCTGGGAGGGGAGTCCCAGCACGGGGGGGGCTCCGGCACAGCCCCCTGCCAGACATCGTGCCAGGCAGGAGCAGATGCCTCAGGCACTGGCCCTGCATTTGGATTAGTTTGTTATTAAACCTAATTAGTTAATAGGTGGGCTGCAGGGAGCCAGCTTGATTTCTCAAGGGGCAGACACCAAAGCATCAGGGTCCCCAGGGGACGATGGGTCCAAGGATCCCCTCAGTCCAGGCAGGGACAGGACCCACACCACCTCCCTGCAGGCAGGACAGGAGGCCTTCCCAGCACATTCCAGTGGGCCCACGGCACAGGGCAGTGCCTTCCCTGTCCCCACTCTCTTGGGTCCCATCCCAGGGGCTGTGCCCACAGCCAGGGCAGGGAAGTCAGGTCAGCTCCCAGTCCCTCCAGAAGCCATTCTACACAACCTGCTTCCTTCTCCTCCCAAGGAGGCTGCGGAAATCCTTTTGTCTCCAGTGCTCCACCACGTCAGCTGTAAGAACAGGAAAAATCCCACCATGCTCACAGGAACATCACCGGCAAGTGAGTCAATTTTTCCTGCTTCAGCAGGAAGAAAAATACAAATGAAAATCTCCAGCAGAGCCTAGGGAGGCACGCAGGGTGAGAACAGAGATGCACAGCCCAGGATGCATCACAGAATCATGGAACAGTTTAGGCTGGAAAAGCTCTCTAAGTCCTCAAATCCAATCATTCCCCCAACACTGCCAAGGACACCACTGACCATGTCCCCAAGTGTCACATTCACACATCTTTTAAATCCCTCCATGGATGGTGACTCTACCACTGCCCTGTGCAGCCTGTTCCAGTGTCTGATCACTCTTTCTGGGAGGGAATCACTGCCTTTAACTCAGGCTTTCTCCTGGAATTCATGGGAGACACATCCAATGCTCTCCTCTGCAACGGTTGGATTTTTTGTAAAACATTGCTAAGCAACCAGCGCTCGACGAGGGCATCGGACTGGACAGACGCTGTTTCAGCTAGAAAAAGAACAAAAAACCAGCACAGGGACACTGGATGGGGCAGTGTTATGGAAAAGGCAGATGCCAGCTCATTTCACAGGTCACTCAGCTGGTGCAGAGAACGCTTCACACTTCCCTCGTTGTGGATCATGGAACAACAGAACGATTCGGGTTGGAAGAAACCTTAAAGCTCACTTCATTCCACCCTCCTGCCATGGGCTGGGACACCTTCCACTAGACCTTCCACTTGCTCCAAGCCCTGCTGGAGTGTCCAAACTGCAGAGAAGGGTGAGGAAGCAGGACTCAGGCCCTTTGCTGGCCCCTCATTCCTGCACTGGCACAGGCAGCTCTGGCCCCCACACAGCACGGCTGTGCCCGCCACTCCACGTGCAGGAGCCAGATGGTCCGGAGGCTGGTGTGCTTCCCACAAACTCCAGCTAGAAACCGTCTTGGCATCACTGTAGAGACATCCCCTTCCCCCTTCTGTGCCACAGTCCCCACACTGCAGAGCATCCTGTGGCTACCATCCCTCCCCAGCACACATCCTGCACCCCACACACACCATGACCCCACCCTGGCTCCCATCAGCAGGTGGGAGTGGAGGCAGAGAAGCGCAATTCCCATTTTCGCCAAACCACACTTGGGATCCTTCTTGCTATTGAGAGCTTGGGCGATACCCTAAGGTCCTGCCTTGTCAGGAGCCCGGAGGCCCAGGGCCAACAGCTGCTTGCACAGAGCAGGTGGAAGCACCTTTAGCACAGGGAGCGTGCCAGGAGAACAGGGAGAACAGCCTGGTCCCCGCCGGCCGCGGTGACAGCCGCTCGCGTGCCCGGGGGAGGAGGAGGATGATTCACACTGAAGCGAACAAGCTGTGCGGGTTTTGGTACGAGCTCCCCCTCGCTTTGCCTCCCCTCCCGCCCACCGCGGTCACGCTACAGCTACTCATCACACTGCAGCCAAACCCAGCTCCTGAAAAGTGAGGGATAAAAAAAGCCTGAACCCAGCGATGGAGCCCTGGTGCAGCTCGTCCTGCTGTCCCACTGCTGGATGGTGCAGAAGGAGCCCAGAATACCCCAAACCAGAACCACAGCACAGGCAGGATTCAGCTGCAAAGACTCTCTGCTGAGGTGGAGGGATGCCAAAGCCCAAGCACCCCTGCCCTGCTTTGTGCAGGGATACTGCCCTGACCACGTCATCGTTTCTGGGGTTCAAGGAGATTTTAGGGTGCCTGTGTGGAGAGGGTACAGTCAAAGAGGTCGTCAGTCCCGCTCTGCCAGCCAAGGAGGGGGCTGGCAGCACCACAAGGGTAGAACCTACTCACCCAATCCCATCCCAGCTGGTATCAGCCAGGAATGCACCAAGTGTGCCAACCTGCAGAAAGCACAGGGACACACGGGAGAGCCGGGCATCGCTGCTGCCTCCCACCCTCCCCACAGCAACCATGGGAACGGCATTTCCTCACACGGATTCCCATCACTGTGAGCTGTTACTCTCAAAGGAAAGAGAAAAAAAAAAAAAAAAGGAAATCTAAAGAGCTCACTGTCTGCAGCCCGTGTCCAGGGCACACAGGTGCTGCCACGCGTGCCACAGGTGATGCCATGCACAGTGCATACACGTCTCAGTCCGGCAGATTGCAGGAACAAATGGAGGTTGAAGATGTAGCTGTGATGGCACATCTGCAGCCTTGGAAAAACAGTCTCTTGACACAAATTAGGCAAATCTGTTCCATGCTGGAAGTACAAGCAGGATGCAGCAGGTACCTGGCTCCTGGTGCTGGAGGAACACTGGGACATGCAACCTGCCTCTTCGCATGCCCCTCCTCAGGTCCATCCATGTCCTGCTCAGATTCACTCCCTGGACACTGGCCTGTGACCTAGGGCTACACCAGCCCTGGCACCATGGCAGTCCCAAGCCCTGCCTCTCAGAGCTGCTGTTTATCCCAGTCCATCCCCCTCCAACCCAAAAGGTTGGGTTTAACCCAGCACGGGACATGTGCTCAGTGCAATGCCATAGCCAGGCAGCAGCACATACAGAGCCTGCGGCTTCTCCAGGCTCCATCACCACACCAGCGTATCAGGACATGTGCCTGGAGGTGTTCTGTGGCACACTCCCAATTAAGGAGATCTCCCAGCCCTGTTAATGAGCCTTCTGTCATCATAATTTAAAAGATGTAATCACGACACAGACTCTCCTGCACAAACCCTTCTGCTCACCAGCTTCCCTTTCCAGTGCTGCCGAGAGGCCGGGTCTGGCTCCAGCCCAGCGGGGCTCATGGCATCTGCTTGGTGGCTACCACAGGACTTAAGAAATCCACCCCTTGGCTCCCACCATCAGTTCCCAAACATATTGGCACTGAGGGGTCATGGCTGGGGTGGGGGTCCCCCTTGGGAATGGGCAAATGGATGTGAGGAACCTCTCCCACGGATCACAACCACAGCAGTGCACTTGGGTGAGCCACTGCAGCATCCAGGCAGGGCACGTTTCCCTCTGACTCGCAGGTAGAGCCAGGTAGGATAAGTGTGCAGCCCTCTGGAGCCAGTGCTGCTGGCACTACAACCCCTCCAGGGCTCACAGTCCAGACCCACCATCACAAAGACGGAACATCTCCCAAGCAAGAACACATTCCTAATGTGTTCACTGGAGAGGAAGATGAGGAGCTTTCAACTTGTGCTGAAGATGGAGAGTATTATCACCTGTGCTACCCCTCTTTTGAATAAAATCCCAGGCAAGCTATTAAAGATGTGGCTGCACAAGCCACACAGGTCATGCAAAGGAGGAGAAGTCCTCAATGCCTTCAGCCCTGCTGGCACAAAACTGACTGGGCTGTAATCACGTCCCTCCTCCATGGAGCCAAAGTATTCCCTACACCAAACATTTCCCACAGGAAGGAAGAGGAGAAATATACACCCTGACACAGGGGAGCTATGTTACACCTTGGCTGGGTAAACAAAGCAGGAAAAATCAGAAGCAAATAATTTTACCAACCAAATCCCAAACCCACGTGCTTTCCCCCAGGCCAGCCCTGTGGTTTGCTCACCTGACCAAGGTGGTGGGAAAGCCCACAGAGAGGACCTGGCTGTGCCCCACTGCACTGGGGGTACAGGCAGGAACTCCAAACCCTTGGGAGCACAGGGCAAGCTCCTCAGGCAACGCTGGCTCCCGCCACCTGAGCAGGGAGTGGAGCCTCTTCCCACATGGATGTTCCAGAAAATCCTCCTCTGCCACAAGGCAGCAATTCCCCAGCTCTGGGAAGAGGCTGCAGGTGACTCACCGGGGCCACCCCGCACCTAACACCGCCCATGGGTGGCTGGCATTGAGAGCTCAATGGCAGCAGCCAAACATCACTTCTCATGGCACAACCAGAGCAGAACCGAGTGCCAGCGGTCACAGCAACCCAGAGAGGCGTTTCTTCGGCACAACACTCCTTTTCCTCCAAACACAAGCCTGCAAAGTCCAGCACTTTCCTGGCCAGGAGCACAGCTCTGAGTGCTCATGTTGGCATCTGCACAAGCAGGAGCCGTTCCTGGGAAGGTCAGACTAAACCTCTGAACCTTGATCATTCCTCTCCTCTCTGCAAAGGTGGTGTGAAGATTTGGGCTTCAGATACCAGATGGGCAAAAAGAATGAAAATAACCTAAGATGGGCTTTGGGTTCCTCCTCCCCAGCACCGGCAGGTGCCTGGGGCACAAGGACCCATCACCCCAGACAGAACTAGGTTACAAAGCAGCCCAAGACAGCTCAATACATCCAGGTGCTTTGCCCCTGCAGAGGCACACAAGGGCATTTCAAATGCACAGCACCCTGTTGTCCACCTGCCCTCTGCAAACTTGAGTCAAGGCTCCCCCAGACCCACTCCCCAGGGAGACTGAGTGTGCTGAGCCAGCGGGTGTGCAGAAAAGGAAGGGAAATGCAGTGACAGTGACGAGGTAGGCAACCAGAGGTATTGGCCAGTCTGAAACATTTCCTTATCACCCGCTTAAGCCTTGTTTGTGTCAAGAGGGAATTAAGTAAACACTTGGCAAAAGTTTCATTTTCGTTTCCAGGCTGCTGCAGTCAGTGCCAGCTCCATCCACTGCTGCCCCACAGCCAGGGGCACAGCTCCGGGTATGGCATTGCCACCCCACAACCACAGGTACAGATATTTCATAAAGGTTGGTTTCACCAGGATGCTGCTGAGATGTAGAACAGAACCCATGTGCAAGCACATCCCAGAGCCCAGCACACCAACAGCACCACCAGGAATTGCCCCACCACACCCCACTTCACGTTTTAACCACAGAACTGGATTTGTCCCAGGAAAAACCCCACAGCTGCAGCAAAAGCACTACTGGCATCCCCTGTGGTGGGAGCACAGGCCACCACGGCCACCCTGGCATGATGCAAACACAGAGGGGTCATCCCAGGGGGAAACTCATTAAAATCACACCCTGCAGGCACAGACAGAAGGGCAACCACACTTCTCTGACCCATCACATGCACCAGCTGGAAACCCCAGCCAGGAGCAGGGGCAAACCCCAGCTGCTCACTGACACCAGCAAGGGAAATGCTGGGGGAAGACAGAGCTGGCATGAAGACCTGTGAGACGGTACCACAGCATCTGCCCCAGGAAGCTGGTGGGGCCAGAGAACCTCCAGCCATGGCAGGATCCAGATCCACTCCAGCATCATCCCCTTCCCGCATCCCTCCTCACCATGAGACACAACTCTGTGGTGACCCAGACAAAAAACAGCCAAAGGAAAAGTGATCCGAAACACCAAACCAGCCCAGTTTCACCTTTCAGGGCATGGGCACCCCAACGCTCCCCATGGGAGCCCAGGGCATGGTACAGCCCCTTGGGGTCTAGCCTTTGTGTCCGTCATGGGGAAGGGGGTTCACAGAGTCCCAGCTGGCCCCATCCCAGTCCCACCACACAAATTGCAGCCTCTGCCATGGGAGCGCGGCAGCAGCTGGGGCGTGGACGGGTTCGGTGGCTTCAAATTAGTGCCTGAGAGTTGGAAGAAGCAAAACAAACCAGCAGAAACGTGGCAGGGCACCGGGCTGCACCCAGAGCCTGAAGGGGATGACAGCCCCATTGCCACAGGGACACAGTGCCGGGCAGGACAGGGAGACAGGGAGGAGAAGGAGGAGGGTGCCCAGCTCAGCCCCACAACACGGCGCGAGGGAGGCGATGGCTGGCAGCCACCTGCACCCCCCACATCCTCCAACCTTACATATGCTGCTTGTTTTCCAAAGCAAGCTGCAGGCATCTCTGAACCACTATCTGGGCACCTGGGCTTCATATCACTTCCATGGAAGCAAGGGGCCTGGGATGAGCCGCTGGCTGGGACACAGCTCCTTGCCTCCCCCCTTCACAAGCACAGGGACACACAAAGGGACAAAATCCTTCAGCATCCCCAGTGCCAATGGTCACCACAGCTCCTTCACTGGAGAGTGAGTTTCACGGAATCCAGGCTTTGAGTTCATTATTTATGTCACACTTGAAGTCTTTGCATCTACAAAACTTTCTGAATAATTTATGGATGGTGGATCAGGGAGGAAGAGGGACGTGTTTTGCTGAAAATCAGGTCACTCTGAATACCAGAAGCAGCGAAGGGAGACAATGGAAACAAGGCACAGAAAGTCACTGGGGAGAAAAAATCCAACACCATTTATGTATATGTATATGTATATACATATACACACACACACTCCAGAGATGCCCTCGGCATCCAAAGATATTTAGCAAGACCAGCCCTTCAGCAAACGAGGATCATTTTCAACCTTCTGAATTTATTCTTTCTCTAAGGGAAAGAGACAGTGCCATGAATCAGTCCCATTTCCCTCCATACCTCACGAAGGGCAAAAGCAGGGCAGAGCAGCCCCATCACCAAACCCTGGCAGAGACTTTGTTACATGCCTTTATCCAGTCTCACCATCCCTGCACACCCGTGTCGGTGTGGGAGCTGTGAGGGGCTGAGCAGGGAATAGGAGAGCACTCCTGCCCAGCACTGCCAAGGGCTCTTCCTCCCTCCTGAACCTTCCTCCCCACCACAGCCCATCCAAGCCACCCCTCATGGGTACACAGGGAGTTACATTCCCCTCACACCCATCCCACAACAAAGAGGATATGAAACACTCAGCAAAGGCAAGAGGAAGGAAAATAAGCGAGGACCTCACACAACTCTGGTTGCAGGCCATGGTGACGTGCCAAAGGCCCAGACATGCTCCAAGCCCCTCACTCCAGGGCTAACCATGCCCTGAGGGTCTGCTGCTCTCTGGACCTGTCTAGTTCCACATCCACATGACACAATGACAGCTGAGGAGCAGCATGGAGACAGTGACAGTGAGATAAAGCCACCATGCCCAGACATGAGGAGATAAATGTCTTTGAGACAGTGGAGAAAAATAAAAGCTGGGTAAGAGAGGCAAGCACTTGGTCACAGCCAGGAATGGCCCCAGATACCACCTGTACCAACTCACAGGGGTGACACCACCAGCCCTGAGCCATCCCCACCCCCCGACATGAGAGTAACACCAAACAGGCAGCAGAGCTGATCTCCACCCCTGGAGCATCTCCATTCCTGCTGACAGACACTGGAATGGTCTGTAAGGGCTCATGCAACATGTCAGACCTTGGACCTGTCACACACTGAGGGTAATACACGTGGGGAGAGCTGGGACAGGTCCTGTCCAATGCCAGGTCCCTGCTGGAGCAGTCAGAGGCATCACAGTTCAGAGTAGTCCCTCAGCCAGTAAAGTCACTCCTACAGCAGGAGAAGGATGAACAGAGCAGTCGAACGTCCAGCCAGGAAGGGGATACCCCTCCCCAGTCCCCCAGGCAATGCCCTGCCTCACACACCCTCAACCTTGCCCCCAAACACCCTGCAGAATGTGCCACTCATGCAGGGGACACAGTCACGGCAGTGCCGGCACCTCGGCACTGACTCACACCCCAGCAGAATCAGTGTTATTCCTGTCCCTGCAGCCAGGGCACCAGTGGAATACCCTCCTGGCCCTGTGCAGGAATTAAGGGCTAATCCAGGAACGCATTCAATAGAGGCTGCAAAACAATTCAGCCATAAAAACATCCTTATCTCCGGGGGCCGGCGAGCGTTCTTCCTGCCTCGGTGCAGCAGCCTGGGACGCGGGGCCGTGCGGCACGGCCACGGCCACGGCTGGGGGGACAGGAGCCCACAAAGAGGCACAAGTCCTCAGGAGCTCACAGCACATCCCAAAATACCTGCACACAGCGTGGCTGAGACGAGGGCCCAGCCAGTCCCCTCAGCCAGCACCTGCTAAACATGCCCAGTGACTAAACCCAGAGCCAAGCACACTTGGGATGCAGCAGTTAACTCCTAAAATGTGTTTTCAGTGAAGAGCAGCACTGTAGGATTTATTCTGGGATAAAATGAACACTCCAGGCGCTGGCTGCCTTCATCAAATGCTCTGCAGCAGAACACAGCTCAGACCTGCAGCACCATAAACGCACCAACAACTGTTGGATTTGGGGTTTATTTTAACCCAAAATGCCATTAATTGTTACAATGGGGGTCCCTGTAATGCAGATGGTACCAGTTGCTAGTCCAGTGCAGGGCAACTATATCCACAGGTCTTAGTGTGAGATCAGAAGGGAAGGGAGTAGGAATCAGCTCTCCTGGGAATGGACAGGGCGGTGGGCTTGGCCAGAGTATCACCTGCCTGCACATCTTGGGGTGACACCCCTGCTCCACAACACCCACGACGACTCTGCTGCATCCCCAAGGCTGGGCTGGGGCATTTCAGATGATGGCACAGGGGCTCCATAGCACAGGTGTGTGTGATGTGCCCCACTGTCACCCTACGGCACTGACTGGAGCAGGATGAGCCCAGCGAGGTGACCACACGCGCTGCCAGATGAAACCCTCTGGCTGGAGAAGCACCCTGTGATTCAGGCCAAATAAACTTAAAAAAAAGAAAGTCTCCAAATAAGCCTGTGCGGGAAATAGCAGGAAAGAAATGCATTCCAGGGAGCAGCCCACCCACCACAGCACCCCGAGGGCACAGTCCACCCAACCAAGGCACGTGGAGTTGTCCCCAGCCCCAGCCACGGGGACAGGAGGAAGTCCAGCCTGAGTATGAGGGGGACCAGGACACTGCTGGCCACAGGTAAGAGTGTCTCCAGCCTCGGAGCCACAGCCTGCATTGCTGCATTCCCCTCCCAGCCAGACCCCACCACAGCTGTTTTCAGCTTTGCCCCCACACACCATCACTACTTCCCCATTGAAGATGGCGGGGACAGCACTGGAGGAGTCAGCCTGAGCAGAGCCACAGTGGGGGCACTGGGATCCTCCCATCCTGAACAGTGAGAGGACGGAGGACAACCTGGGGGACACAGCACCGAGCCATCAGCAGGCAAACAACTCTCAAAGGATGCAATGCCTGACGGCCACGGACTGGGAGCTGGCAGACCAGGACCACACGTGTCCTATGGCCATTCACATCTCGGGGACCAGGATCACACACGACCCAACAGACCATGCCCATGTGCACCCTGATGGTCCAGGACCAGAACCACGCACATCCCGAAGGATCCATCCTGCTGGACCACACATACGCAGATGGACTCTGACCAGGACCACACACGTCCCCGGGAACCATGGCCAGGCACATCCCGATGGATCCCGCACGTCCTGCTGGACCAGGACCAGGCACATCCCAGTGGCCCTGCAGGACCACAGAGCGCAGGGGGGACACGGGTGGGCGCAGGTGGTCCCCGATGGAGCAGGAGCCCCGGCACGGGGCACAACAGCGAGCCGGGGCCGGGGGGACTGCCGGGGGTCGCGGGGTCCCGCAGGGCCGCCCCCGGCCCCGCACTTACTTTTAAGGGCGGCGACGAGGGACTTCCCGTCCTTGATGAGCTCCTTGATGAACTTGTTGGTCTTGTCCAGCTCGGCCTCGTGGGAGCGCAGCCGCTCCCGGAACTGCGGGCTGTCCAGGCAGCACTCGCTGAACTCCAGCGCCGGCAGCCCCATGCTGCCCGGCACGGCGGG
>VXAU01004838.1:869767-922267 GCA_013399695.1 Formicarius rufipectus
ACGGACGGTGGCTGTCACCACATGTCTCCGGGGCTGTCGTCACACACCGACCCGGCCGCTTCTCCCCGCTGCTCGTTTCCTTCAAGAACACGCCAAGAATTTGGCCCGGGCGCAGCAGCTGCCTCATCACCTCCTTCCCCGGGCTGGGAGCCTCCAGGAGCAAACCACGACGCACAGAAGGACTGCTCCTCCTCATCTGCCTGGCTGCCATGCGGTGGGTGGTGGCAGCTCATCTCCAGGAAAACGGGAGACACCTGCAAGTGCCCAGCCCCGTGGAACTTTGAAAATCCATTCCTAACATAAACAGCAGCACCAAGTCAAGAAGGAGCCACGGCCTGTGCAGACACGCACGTCGAAGCCAGCGGTGACCTCTCACCCCAGACTGTGACAAACAGACACATTTGTGGATAATCCCCAGATGACTGGAATTCCCCCTTTCCCAGCTCAGCCGTGCAGTCTGGCGAGGAGGGCGAGGGCAGCGGGCGAACACGAGCCCCTGCATGGAGCACGGCATTCCTTGTCCAGTGAGCCGTGAAACACAACGCGGGGCCTGTGCCAGCCTCACGCTTCACTGCAGGCTGGGGAGAGGGGATGGTCTTTGCACAAAGCTTGGGCTGACAGCACAGGCTCCAGCCCACGCCCCATGTTAAAAAGTTAATCCACCTGTGTTTTCCAGCGGGTGGATCCGGGTGCAGGAACCTGACACCAGCTCAACCTTTTGTCTCTGCTTTTTTTATTCACTAAAGCACGATTCTCTCAATCTTCACAGCCTAATTCAGGCTGAGTCACCGCCTTCAAATATGGTTTGCAAGCCACATTTTTTTGGATGAGGCCTCCTAATTATAAAAAAGGATGTAATACTAATTACATGCTTATCTTGTACAAAGTTTAATGAGCTGTCATTTACGCCACATGCACACAGCCCCATAAAAGCATGAGATGTTGTTATTTGGATTATGTGCCTTAATTCTATACTGTACAAAGCCACAGGAGCATTATTTTGGATTTATCCTTCTACATCGCCATTGTTCTCACTCGTATTAAAAAGTGTTCCAGCACTTACTGCTGATAGAGAAGAACCTGTAACTGGATTTATAGGACACTGCCTTAGAGAATCAGAGTATTTGGGGCTGGAAATTGAATTTTTTTTCAGTACTTTTCCAGAACCACAGAAAGTCACAATGCTCAGACTGTCCTTTTCTGATGAAGAGAGAATTGAGGCCTTACAAAGCTCTGTCACACATGAAGCACCACACATACCACAGGACTGGAACTGAGGCCTCGAGCAGGCAGGGAGGTCTCTTCTCTGCTTTTTCTGACTTCATTCACCAGAAGACACTCCCTGGGTTTGAGCTCCAAGTGTGGGAGCAGAGCAGGGCAGCAGGCACTAGGGAGAAGCAGCCATGGGCATCTTCCAGCCCCATTTTCCTAGGACTCCGTTAAAGAATACCATAGAATATCTTGAGTTGGAAGGGAGCAACAGGGATCACTGAGTCAAACTTGTGGCCCTGCGCAGGGCACCCTGAGAAGACACCATGTACCTGGGAGTATATATAAAAAAAAACCCCAAAAACTAAATTGCACACCCTCCTGCCTGTAGCTAACAGCAGCTTGCATCCCTCTGCAATCCCTGCCATATTTGCTTGCTTTATTTTTTTAAACAGCTGGGTTGTCTCATCCCAAGCAAGCCAGGTCAGCTGGACACTGTGAAGGGACCCAGTAGCTTTGCCATTATGCCAACAGAAGCCTGCCCACTGATCCCTGGTGAGCCCCCTGGCTCAGCGAGCACTCCTCCAAGCCTGTCCAAGGCTGTGCTCACACATCCTTCCCGCAGATGAAAGCTGTGGCCGCTGCAATCCCACACTCCCACCCCTGAGCCCGTCCTTGACCACACATTAGCACATTCTCCCTTGCTCACTCACCAACCCACATCCCACAGCTCACTCACTCGGGGAACAACGCCAGCAGAGAACTAGTCCAACGTTAAAAAAAAAATAAAATTCAAAATGAGCAACTTCTACCTAGATTAGCTGATGCCACGGCCAAGCAGAAGGAAGAGGGCAGGGTTAGATGAGATGTTAGGGAAAAATTACTCTCTTTGAGAGGGGTGAGGCCCTGGCCCAAGTTGCCCAGAGCAACTGTAGCTGCCCCATCCCTGGAAGTGTTCAAGTCCAGGCTGGACAGGGCTTGGAGCAATCTGGTCTAGTGGAAGGTGAACCTGCCCATGGCAGGGGGTTGAAACTAGAGGATATTTAAGGTCCCTTCCAACTGAAACCATTCTATGATTCTGTGACTGCAACAGCATCTGATCAGTCCCAGCTGTTCTTCCCAGCCCTTCCTTGCCACCAGCAGTATCTCTGGGTGTGTCACGCATCTGAATTAAACAGTTTTGTTTGAAAACCAGCAACTTGTTTTAAAGTGAGTTTTCCACTGGATCATCTTCCCCCATCTGAACACAGCATCTCCCCACATCCCTGTTCCTGCCTCATCCTTGCACTGGCTGCAGTTGTTACTGGTCCCCCATAAAGCAGCCATTGCTAGCACAGCAGGAGGAGCCCCTTCTCCTCCGGGAAAGCTTTCTGCCAGTGAAGTGACACTAGTCAGGTAAAGCCAGAGTGACAGCAGGAGTGGGAGGTGGGGAACCAGCCCCAGCCCCTCACAGCAGCTCCATCGCAAAGTGACAGAGCCCTGCGGCAATGCCAGTGCTGAGCACCAGAATCCACACACAGGGACTGCAGGCCCTGCTGTAGGACCTTAAACCTGGTCATCCTGCAACTGTCTTGCCTTGGGGGTGTTGAAGGCTCCCTCCAACAGCTGACCCCTATCCCAGCAACATTCCCACTGCTGTGAAAACTAGAACCAGAGTTACAGGAGAAAGGAGGGTGGAAAACCACCCACTCACCAGGTCTCACAACACCAGTGGCTTCAGTACTAATGCATTTCATTAAACCCCAGGAGTCAACAACAAGCATCCTGACTGTCAGAATCTGGGAGCTAAGTGAGTGATTTCTTGGAATTGCCCTCAGGCGGCAATGTTCAAGGTCTATTTGTTATGGGACTGTATATCACACTCATCTCTTCCTTGCTCCCAGGATTTTTTTATTGAGCTAGGCACAGATGAGGCATTGTATATGGCTAAGGTAAAACAACCCCGTCCCAGATAACGTGTTAGACCATCATAATGAATCTCCATGAATTCCCTGTTGTAAACCAAAGGGCATGTGTTGACCTGTTGTACTGAGCCTTCCAAGAGATCTGATCCTTGACCGTGGACCTTTAGTTGGCTGTGAATACTACTCCAGGGTTACACTGAATACAACACCAAGGGCTTCCCCTTCTCGCATGTCATCCTGGAAATGTGCTCTGGGTGCTCTTATTTGATGCTTTTCCATGTGACTGCAGCAAACAGCCTTAGCGACACCTTCAGTGTAACAGAGTGCTCCCTCCACTGAGCATTTATGAGCTTTACATATAACGTAATTTTACATATATATATTTTACAGTGGAACAGTACTTTTCCTTCCCGTGTTGAACCTCTAGCAGTCACACATGAATTTCCACCCACTCAGTTCTTTTTTTCCCTTCTCCAGCTCACTGTTCTCCTTGCAGTCCCTCCTCCTGGCCTTCAGGCAGATTTGCAGGGGTAGGCAAGACAAGACAGAAGATGGGAACAGCAGTGACACAGCTAAGCCTCTGCAGGGGGCCAGATCTCCCTGAAGTGAAAAGCAAACCAGGGTGGGGTTGCTCCTCGTGTTTGTTAACCTCCGATAATTTTTTGTAAAACTCATCATTAGCCACTTGTGCTGCCAAGTCTTCCCAGACACCATAGGTTTGTTAGCTGGTTTTGAAAGCTGGTTTCCCTTTGAATGGAAATATTGATGCAATATACTATTATCAGCCCGCGGTGTCCTACTTGCCACAATTATCTCCACATCTGTATCCTTCCAGGTCCCTAAATCAGTGTTCTTGCCTTGGGCAATAAGTTCCTCCTTCCCCACAGAGCACAGTGCTGTAACCATAGCTGCTTCCAGCCTGTCATCTATTTTAGCTAATTGGCTTTGCCTCCTGCTCGTGCTCTGCAGCACTTGTGCCCGTCCAGACATGCCCAGGACATGCCAGCTGCTTACGGCACCGCCTTTGCCAAGCCACTCGCCTGCCACGTGCCTCTTGGAGGCATCTGGGAACACTGAGGAGAGAGAAGGAATTTCAGGGACAAAGCCCACAGGCAGTGCAGCCGAGGGGAGCTGTCTCCTGAAGATGCACCATTCCCTTCATCTTCCTGGCAGGTGTCAGAGCAGATAGACCAAGAGCCAGCTCCTGGTGCAGCGAGCACAGGGACATTCCTGCTCAGGAGTTTTCTGGTGCTTGTGCTTTTAGCCGGTTTAGGAGGTTGTTTCCCTTGATTCCTAGTTAAAAATACAATAAAACCTTCTCAGTACTCTTCAGCCAGGACACTGAGCAGCCATGTGTGTCTCTGACCCTTCAGCTGCCCCCTCAGCTTTGCAAACCAGACCGGACCTTTCACACAGCAGTGGTGGCACTTTGCCCAACTCTGTTTTTGGCACAATGCCCCAGGCTGCTTCTTGCCTCTCCCTTCCCCAATTTCAGGGGCAGCTTACTTACATTTTTACTTCTTTATTAAGGTTTAAACTGTTCTCCAACACTGCAAACATCCATCCTCCTGTCCGACTTTGTGACCCCATCCCAGCCTACTGACAGGATGACAAACCAGGATCCTTCCCAGAGCACAGGGATATTCATGAACCCCTGTGGCTTTTCCGAGCCTGATGTTAAGCTTTAACTTTTGTTTCCAGGATGATCCTCACAAGGCTGGAGCCAGGCTTCCACACTCAAGATCTCCTTTGTCTTTCCGTAATTTGGTGATGGCATTGGTGATGATCAAAGGCACCATGGGAGCTGAAGCACCATGAAAAGAAGCCTTAGAATCACTATGTTTGGGTCTGTGGTCACCGTGCCCTGCCCAGGAATGGGACTTAAAATAACTTACAAACCAGAAACATTATTTTAAAGAGTAATTCCTTAATGGGGAGATTGCAGAGGCTCATTTTCCCAACAGCACAAATCCCTATTTGACTCAAGCCACAATGACCCCTTCTCTGTCTCCCTTTGGAGCAGCATTCCCACTGTAAATGTTAACGGCGCTGTGCACACATGTGGGACAGAACAAAGCTTGGCATTATCACCGACCATTGCAGCGTGAGTCAGTCTGTGTTACAGATCACGAAGGCAGTGGCTGCATGGTCACAGCTTCTGGAGATGTGATGGTCATTCAAGCACAAAGATGAGGGTAGGACATGGCTGGGTCAGGGAGCTGGGATGTCTAGAGGCATTTAGTACATTTAACATGATGCAAGAAGAACACACAAAGGAACTTCATAGAACAGTGTGGGTTGAAAGGGACCTTCAAGGTCACCCAGTTCCAACCCCATGCCATGGGGTCTACCACTAGACCAGATTGCTCCAAGCCCCATCCAACCTGGTATTGAACACTTCCAGGGATAGGACAGCCACAACAGCATCATTTGCCCATGTGTATCTGTATATTTAGCTACCTTTAGGCAAAGACAGGGTTAGTGCTGCGGAAGATCACTGTTACTTTGTTCAGGGTCTAGGATGCACCTTATCCTGAGAGAATTGTGGGCTTCCAACATCGCCAATCCCTTCATTGGTGGCCTTTCACCAAAAGCTCCTTTCCCATCCAAGCTTCACCTGCACAGGGATTCTGCAGAGCAGAGTGGTGGATATTTAGCAAGTGTGGAGGGAAGAAGGGAATCTGCTCCCTGCAGCTGCCAGAGAAGTGGCAAAGGAAACATTACTACGGGCCCTCAGAGAAGTCCTCACCAACAGAAAAAGATAAGTGATACATAAGTAAGAGGAGTTTCAAACTTGGCTTTTTTTTTTTTCTTTTTTTTGTGAATCCCTTAAGTGGGCAGTGGAACACATAACATGCAGTAAGGAAAACCCCTGGATGCATCACTGTGATGAAAATGTTTTTGGAAGAAAGAGCTGGTCATAGGTGCTCTCTAAATTCCCCAAGAAGAAGATAAAAGGCCTGACAGGTGCATTTTGGACAGGCACAAGGCATCAAGCAGCAGCCCAAGGTAGAGCTAAACACACAAAGGCAAAGTCAGAAACAAGCTCTCAATTAAATGGAAAAGTGAAATTAGTCATGCCCCTGGGAGTCACTGCAGCACAGGAAGCTGAAATGGAAAAGTGAGGGAACCGGGGGCTATGAAATCTTCAAAGATGTCCATGAAAGAAGTATTTAAAGAACAGAGTTAATTATAAAAATGACAAAGTTTCATTATCAGGAAAGGTCAAACAGTCTGTCTATTCTTACTTTTATTTTTTTGAGAAATACAAAATCTCCTCAAAGTCTCAGCCAGGCAGCTGCCACTCATTTCCTCTCCAAACACAAAATATCAGCTTTATCCTTGTTCTCCGTGGGAGCTTCAGTCACATAATGCTCCATGGAAAAAGACTCCCACAGGTGTTACACATGGACTTGTGGTGAGGAGAGAAAGCAACAGGGAGGGGAGCAGGACCCTAAGGATGTGGAGATGTAGGAGTAGGTCAATCTCTCCGTGAAAGGCTCAGATGTGCCCCTTCAAGACAGAACAGCAGCAAGCAGTACAGAGACATAATCTGCTCCAAGACCAAGACCAAGCCCAAGGCAGAAAAGGTTTTGGCCACTAATTGCGTTAAACATTCTCAGGAGGTACCACTGCTCCCAGTCTGGGTGCCCAGTACAGCCCTCAACCAAGAGGGCTCAAAGCTCCCCAAAATGCTAGAGCCCAAGCAGTGGGAGTTAAACCCTGATCCACCTGTACCCATCAACACTGACTCCCTGCAGCACCCAGGGGAGGGTGAGACCTTCATGGGGAGCACCTGGAGGCCAGAGTCATAGAATCACAGAAGGGACCTTAAAGGCCATCCCATTCCACACCTCTACCATGGGCAAGGATCTTCCAGTAGACCGGGTTACTCCAAACCCTGTCCAACCTGGCACTGAACACTTCCAGGGATGGTGCAACCACAGCTTCTGTGGCAACCTGTGCCAGTGGCTCACCATGCTCATAAAAAAAAAAATCTCTTCTTTATGTCCCAAGCCCTTCCCTTGGCCAGCACTGAGGACAGATGAGCCTTCACCTGTCCTGTGGCTCAGTTCTCTCCCACTCTGACACTGGAGCCAGCATGCTCCCTGCCCTGCCCTTCTCACAGCTTGGCACAGCTTGCACAGACTGAAGGGATCCACGTAGGACCAAACCTGCTCAGTGAACTCATTGCCCAGTCCCACAAGCACTGTGGGCTTGCCTTCTTCGTGTGTCCAAGTCCAGTGGCAGTGTCCAGTCCCAGTGGCAGGATGGGATCAGACTGCAGACACTCAGTGGATAACCCATTCCTAAGGATTCCTGTGCCTAAGGGGGCAGGAGCCATGCCAGCAGGATGGGGGCTGCTTCTTTCTGGCACCTCTGGAGGGGTGTGAAGCCATACAAAACCTCTGAACATTAAATGGGGTTATATTATCACAAGACAATTCCAAGGAGAGGAATGTTTTCCCAAAATTTGTATAGCCACTGGAAAAAAGTCACAAACCACTGTGAAATTGAGCTGAAGCTGTGTTTCCAGGAATTAGAACCAGAAGTTCCCAAACCAAACTCTAGTTTCCTTTTTGGAGAGGCTCCAGAGATGTCTGCTGTGCATTAGCCCTGGTACGACCCATATGAGGGATGTAAGCACTGCCTCTCCCTGTGTAAATAGTAATTTCCTCCTGGTGCTGCTCAGTGGTCCCAGACCTCGGTGTTCTCTCTTTTTCTGTCTCTTCTTCTGGAATGTGGATGGAAATTTTCCTCTCTCTGGATCTCAGTGACCACCCCTACACATGTGCCACTTTACAGCAACTCCCTACTGTTGGCTTCAGCACACATAATTTGAATTTTAATAATTAAGCAAAGCCACTGCCTTTCCTGCATAAAAGTATTTTCAAACAGATTCTTGTGGAATTCCCCACTAACTACCCCAACCATAAGCTGCCTGGAAGCCCAGACAAAGGGTTTAGTCCTGGGGCTGGAGTTTGGAGGAGTCACCGTGGTCCCCATGCCTGACCCTGCTGAGGCTGCAGCCCCCTGGTGTCACCGTGCCCTGCACCTGCATCACCTCTGCCAGTCCTTAGCTCTGTGTGTCATTTGTCCCCTGCTCTGAGCTCTTAGGGGTTGACATTTCCTTTCCCATCTCTCAGCAGAAGACAGGGAATGGTGGCTGAGCAGGAGGGTGACTGTGAGGGTTCTCAGGGGGCTGGGTGTGATGGTAGCCTCAGGAACCCAGGGGTGCTGAGCCAGCTGGCCAAGAGGAGCTGGAAGGGGCAGGAACAGACAGGCTGCAGGCAGAATGGCTTACAGGAGAAGGAAAGAAAAACCAGAAAGCAGATTTGCAGTTTTTAAGCTAATGACTGTAAGAAGGAAGTTAAAGAGCTGTTGGGAACTGTGTCACCCCATCTGTGTGTCCAGCAGCCCAGCCCACAGCCAGAGATCAGACAAGGCTTTGAATTCAAGGAAGTTTTGTCCTGCTCCAGGGAGGCAGCTTCTTCCAAACCCAGAGGGTCAGAGACTGGAGCTCAGCTTTCCCACTCAATGTCCTGCACAGCCTGCCCATGTCTGGGGACATGTGATGGGTGGGGAGCGGGGACTGTGGCACTGGGGGATGCAAACTGCCTCCCAGGTCTAGGTTTGCCTGCAAACCAGGGGGCTGTGGGGTACAGCATCCCCCAAGGAGCAACGTGGGGTGGGACACAGGCCCAGTAAATATCAGGGGATGTTAAACTGGTTGTAGAGGGTGTGAAGTTCAGTACAGTTCTGGTACCTGCAGCTCAGCAGTGTGACATTCCTCCATAGCCTAGTGCTCTCCAAGGAGATGGATGAGGATGGACAGTGCCACTCCAATGATCCCAGCAGCAGCCAGATCCTGGTGCCCTCCTTAACCCACTTTTACTGTGTCAGCACCAAAACACATCACCCAGCCAGAAAACTTGCCTGTCCCTGCAGATCTTTTTGGTGCAGGATCTTTTCTGTGCTGCCAGGGGCAAAGGGACTGAGACAGCACTGGGAGCAGGAGGACAAAATTATCCTCATCATCTCAATTATTTTCCAGGGACATATTTAATCTGCTCAAGGTTATGCTGTGAAGTGGGTACATCTGGGCAGGGCGCAGTAACCAGATCAGCTCCTCACACTCACCTTGCTGAGCAAATCCCGGCGCGGGCGCTGCACCGTGTTTGTTTTCACGGCAGTGCTGGCACAGGACATGCCCTTGAAATGTGCAGATAAGATACTGATGATGGGGAGCAATTCCATTTGCTATTAAAAACAACCAGTGACTGGAGAGCTCTCATCTGATACCTGCTGCAAGGGCATGCCAGGCACCGTGGCAGCCGTGAGACATCCCGTGGGCACCTGCACCGGGCACTGCAGCAGCTCCAGGGGGCCCCACAGGCATCACTGACTCCTCCAGGCACCACAGCAGCCTCGGGGGATCCCACAAGCATTGCTGCCCACCCTGCCCAGGCCAAGACATGTGTCAGCATCCCGGGGTCACCATCAAACTGCCTGTCCCCTCACAACACTCTCCAATCCTGCTTCTCAGAGAGCAGTGGTCCCTTGCTGTATAAAAATCAGAAACAGGTCCCAGAAACCTTTTGATTCCCCAGAAATCACTCACAATTCCCAGTTAACTGGTCTGACCCCATTCATTTCCCTCCCCTTTGGATCCCTTTGCTGTCCCCATCCCATGGCAGGATGCAGGAAGACAGAGGCTCTGTGAGCCAGTCACACGCCTGTTTATATTCACTTGGCTTTTGAGATATAGTTTGGAACCTTAAAAATATGTTATTTATTGTACAATTAAATATTTGTTTCCTAGTGGGTTGGACTTGGGTGAACCAGAGTTTCTACAACACCCTTTAAGCATGACTTACATTCTTCCTCACTGCCTTCCTTTTTGTAGCATTAATTTCCTTGCTCTCTATGCCTTCAGTGGCTGCAGTGAGGTTTTCTGGGGATTTTACATAGTGAAAAATTAAATAAAAAACATTTCAAAGCAGCAAACTCAAAGATTTTAAAAAATGCTGTGCAATTGGATCCATCTCTCACTAATTTGATCTGCAAGAAGTGCAGAGGCAAACTGAATACAGAATGCTTTTTAGCTATTCAAGAGTACTTCCCCTGCATGTACATTGGCCCAACCTGGTACACAATTACTGTATTTATAATGATGACAGTGCCTTGACAGACTTCAGTGGACTGTCACAGCCTCTGCCTGTGGATTATCTGCCTCAGCAGCCCTTCCCACAGCGCCGTGTTTAGCTTTAGATGGCTGTTGTTTCCAGGAGCAGGAGCCTTGGCAGGGCAGGGCGCAGTTTCTGCCGGCCAAGCTCTGACCAGGGCTCCCTTGTCCCTGGCAGGGGGTGACATGTTCCACCAGGATCAGGGCAGCTCAGTGTTTCTGTCAGGTTGCCCATGTTTGATCCATGGTGTGTTTTTTGGGATTATCCTGTGCAGGACCAGATGATCCTCGTGTGTCCCTTCTAACTCAGGGTCTTCCATGATTCTATGATCCAGGTGACTCCTAATTGTGCTGTTTTCTGGACATACATCTCTTAAACACAATTCAGTGTAAAAGACCAAATTATTTCCTTCACTTCTTCTAGAAGTGGGTGAATTTCCCATTCATTTGGTACTTCCCAGTTGGACACTGGTCACTCCATTTCCCTGTGCAGCCAGGGACCATGGCACGGTCAGACCCCCAACCCGGGCCAGCCGCCCCATACACCGCACAGCCCCGCACTCAGCACCCAGGACAAGGCCAAACTGCAATTTTCTGGGTTAATTGCCAGGATGCCAGTGCAGGGGAGAGACAGAGATTCCTTTGTGCAGGCTCCAAGTGCCTCTGTTCCAGGAGAACGGCTTATAACCGACCTTGCTTTGTGTGCCCAGCCTGGCTTGACACTGTTTGCACAAGTGGCTGGGCTGACAATGACAAAATCAGGAATTCTTGGAGATTTTGGGCAGTGAGGTATCTCCTGGAGCAGCTCTCAGACACAGAAGCCCCAGTTCTGTTTTCCTCATGGGTTCAGATCAGAAAATCCAATGCTGCAATGAGCAGAGTTGACATTCCTGGGAGAGCCACTGCTCCAGGGTCTTGGGCTGCCCTCCTCACCCTCCCTTTATCCAGTGAGTGAGCAAAACCTTCTAAGGCAGAAAGGCAAAGAAAGTTCCACCAGTAGCACACATTGGGAGAGCTGGAATCCTTCAAGTTCACCCATCCATGTGACCTCAGTCCTGCCATGTGCAGCCCCGCAGTGCCAGCACCCAATGCCAGCAGCCCTGCTGGCACCACCCATGCCAAAATGAGGGGAGAAAAGTCTGTTTCTGATGTCAAGAACATGAGAAATAAAATGAAATATCGACACGACATAGGGATCAGCCAGAACAGCTCTGATAGTCCTACATAGATGGGACTTTGCCACCTTTCCTTCAGAGCCACCACTGCTGGTGACAGACACTGCTCAGGCCCACGGAGCAAGTTCTTTCCCAAGTGGGAAGATAGCTGCCTTGGCTTGGCTTCCAGGAAAGCAGGGGCAGCTACAAAAACTATGGAAACCACACAACAATCAGAGGAAAGAGGAAAGTGATGCTGATGAGCAGATACTGGCTCTGAGCCTCACCTTGGGTGGGGGCTGGGAGCAACAGCAGCTATGGCAAAGTGCGGATGAAAGAGCCACAGCAATGCACCATTTCCTGCCCCAAGCAATTACCTGGGTGGCAGCAGCTCCCAAAGTCAGGAAGGTTAAAAGCAGCCAAAGCTGGATAATCTGAGGACAAGGAGCCTCCTGGGCAGTCCGTGCTTTTATATATATATTTATATATTTGTGTTTGTATGTAATTGGCACAAGTTCCCAGAACAGCTGTGGCGGCCCCATCCCTGGAAGTGTCCAAGGCCGGACTGGATGGGCTTGGAGCAACCTGGTCTAGTGGAAGGTGTCCCTGCCCATGACAGGAGATGGAACAAGATGAGCTTTGAGATCCGTTTCAACCCAAATTATTCCATTATTTTTATGATTCTATATTTAGTAAGTTTTGCAAGACTGGGGTGAGGGAAAAGCAAATGTGCTGGGGGGCTCTTGGCGGCTCTCAGGAAAAGGCTGTGGCAGTGAATTGATGCTGTTTGCAATGCAACAGGAACTGCAGGGAGCAAATATCAGTGGGAAGCAGGGGAGGAGGACAAATGAATTCTGTCAAGCTAACGATCTATTTTTAGATAAAACTGTAATTAAGTCAGTACTTGATAACAGCAGGACTTTTAAGGTAATAGGGCTTCTGTTACGTATCTAAATGCAACATGGCACATATTAAATGAATCAGGAGATGTCTGTTGTCCGTGGAATGTAATTACAGGAGAAGAGGCCTCGTTTGGTTAGTGTATCCAGGAGAGTCCTTTGGGAATCAGCTCTTGACTCTGAGCTGGTGCTGAGCAGAGTAAACAACATTCATTTCAATATACCAGGTCATTTGTTAATATATAAAGGCTGGGAGTCATTCCTCAGGATGGGGTGCTCCCTCCTGGGAAACGGGGACTGGGAAAGACCAGAAGGATCCTGGTGAAGGAGCTGGGACTGAGAGAGATGTGCAAGAGCACAGCAAAGACAAACAAAATTACTGTCCTGTGTGTCTGGCTGGGGGAGTGACAGGTTCTGGCAGAGATCAGGGAGAGCGAAAGGATCTTAACGAAGATCTCCTGCCTTGCTTCCACAGGCCCCATCCCCACCTATGCTCATACAGGAAGCAAACTCAAGCCTGGAACAGCTGCAGCAGCTTTTGAGAGCCAGCAGAGGTAACCTTGGCCCTGGACCCGGAGGTGGCTGCACCACCTGATGTACACAGTGACAGATGTACCCGAGGTGGGTGCACTGCCAGAGGTGCATATGGATGTGACACTAAATATGTGCACAGTGCCAGATGCACCTGCTGCCACTGGGCCAGCACTGCCAGTTCTGCTGCCACACAGATATGCCCCAGCTGTGGATGCTGCACCTGCATGAGCCTCAGATACCCCGTGGCTGCCAGGTGTGACGGCTCCAGATGCGCCTCCTCGGCAGTGCCACTGCACCCTTTCCCTTTTGCCCTGTGTCCCACCTGTGCCACATCCCCCAGCAGTGCCCATCCCCCTATCCAGCTGTACCTCATCCCCCAGCGGTGTCCCCCATCCAGATGTGCCGCATCCCCCCGTCGTGCCCGCCCCTCATCCAGTTGTGTCCAGATGCGTCAGATGCGGTCCTGCTGCGCCCTCTGGCGGTCCCGGCACCTCCCTGCACCGCCCTCTTCTGCAGGATTTCCCCCGCTCAGTCATTTTATTCATCTTTTCCTCTGTTACCCTTATAAGTAGCTGTTTTCCTCCGGGGCCCTCGCCCAGAGACTGTCCCAGATGGGAAAAGTGGTTTCTTAGGAGTTTCTGGTTATCAAAATTCACCTCGTTATGGTAAACACGCTGAATTGCAGCAAGTGGAACAGAAAAACTATGACCCTAGTGGGGTACATATGGTGAGATTTTCCATCGCCACTAAAAGAGAAGAAAGCATTTAACAGGTGTGAAAGAGCAATTCCTTATTAAGTCCTTACATGTCATAAAACTGAAGAAAACAATTATATATATTCTTAAATATAAATATTATCATTTAATCGTTCTATATATTTACTATAAAATTGATTTATTTAATATATTTTTTCTATATTAATATATAGACTATTTAAAAAAAATAAACACTGGGAAGTAGGCTGGAAAAATGGACCTTTGATTTGTGGACCTGAATTTTTCACTTGTGTCTCGCCTCTGGAATAACCCATTTTTCTGGAAGACAAATCACACCCAGCTCTGACTGAAGTTTCAAGTGGTGGGTCCTGTCCACCATCTGTCCTGTGCTACCATGTGCCACCTGCCCACGGCGCTGTGCAGTCAGTGCCAAAGCTCCTTTCTTCCATAGCTGAACTGGGGATACTGGGGAGAGGGAAATTCAGCCTTCTCTGAGACTCATCACAGGGAACTTAAACGACTTTCAGTCATGTAAAGACCCGATTTAGGCAGCCAAACACGCCATGACAGCACCCACTCCCCCCACCCCCCCCCAGAAGGGGCACATATGTGCCTGCAGTGACACGTGTACATGGGGACAGCAAGAGCTGGTGTCACACATCCCAAACACCCTGCCCATAAAGGGTCATTCCTGCACCCCCCCGAGCCACACAGCCAGGCAGCCCTTCCCCAGCACCCTACTGGCCCCACTCAACTTCATCCAGGGAGCTGAGAGACATAAATGGGATTAAAACAGTCAGTCCTGAGCATGTGACATCAGGATGTCCCCAGGGAGGTCCTCAGCAGTACTCCCAGGGCAGGGATGGGCTGGACAGAGCACAGACCCCCTGAGCCCCCCAACGCCCCCGTGCTCCTGCCTGTCCATCTCCTCCAGCACTGGTGGGACATTCCCAGCTGGCTCCAGGAGAATGATGGGCAGCACACAGTGCCAGTGGCTCTCCCCAAGGCTGCAACAAGCTCTGAGCATATTTTTAATGTATTTATCTCCCATAAGCTTCCTGGCAGGCTGGTCTAGGGGGAAATGGGCAGAAAGAGGCAAATGGTGCTGAGGAGACTGCAGTTCTGCAGCTGAGACAGTGAGACCAAGAGGCGTGGGCATGGAGAGCACGGGGTGGCCATGGGATGCAGGGGTGACCAAGCACGGTGTGCTCACCACAGCCAGCTTCCATTGCCCCTCGGCCACCCAGAGGGGAGTGCAACAGAAAGGGCTCTGCAGCAGGAGAGAAGAAGGGCAGAAAGCAGGCATGCTCCATGAGACAGTGGCATGGTTTCCCCTCATCCCGTGGGCAGGCAGGCAGAGGTCCTGGGAGGGCCTCTGGGAAAGGGGGAGGCTGGATTCAATCCTTGTCTTTCACCTGGGCTGGAGTCCAGCCCCAAAATAGCTGTCCAAAAACAAGATCACATGAGAGGAAAAAAATAGCAAGGCAAAGGATTATCCATACTTCCTTGTCCTCTGTGGGTGCAGAGCGGCAGCCGGCACTGCCAGCCACGGTGTTGCTCCAGTGCCCGCCGGCTGACACCACCCACTGCCCAGGACCTGGCACGTTCCCGGTGCCTGTGTCCATCTGAGGGACCCTGCTGTGCTCTGGAACACCCGTGAGTGCTGCGAGGAGTGTGGGTGAGATCGCTGTGGGAGCTGCTGGCTCCAGGAAGCAGGTGAGGGGCAGGGTGACCCCAGCTTCCCAGCTGCCCCCACCGCCCAGCCCTGCACACCCCGACTGACCCTCAGGTGAGTGCCTCTTCCAGCATACCCCATTTCCCTGTGGCATGGCATCCTGCAGAGCCACAGCCTCCTGGTGGCTTTGGAGCCCCTTCCCAAAGAGTCTACACCAGGTGGTCCTGGTTCTTGAACTCCTGGTCAAGCTTGCCAAGTCAACCACATGTGTGGCACTGAGGAACAACTGAGGTTTCCTTTTCCTCCCTCCAACCCCAGCAGGAGGGGCTTTCCACTATGGTGCAGTTCCCAGCTTGTACTGGGCTGAGTGGTGCTCACTGAGTCCTTCCAGGAACACCATTCCAAGAGGGATGGAACCAAAGCCCAAGACTGGGGGATCTCATGGATCTCCTTTTCAATGTGCAGGAGGTCTTGCCTAAGTTGTCTCTGCTGCAAGACCATGGTTTGCAGGGATAGGGAGCCACTGGGCCAGGAAGTGCTGGGGCTCAGCTGCCCACACAGGCACTGCCTGTGTGAGCTGGTGCCATGCAGGCAGAAGCACTTACAGCTTCCTCGGGGCTCCATGATTAATTATTCATGGTGCCTCCAAACAACCCCAGGAAGTGTGTATTATTTATGGGACTCAGAGCCGAGACTGGTGGGTGTTTGAGACAGTGAGGTGAAGAGGTTCCTTACCCCAGGCAGAGGCAGGAGCAGGAGAGGAACAGGAGCAGCAGCAGCCAGACATCAAAATCCATCCTGAGAGCCTGGGAAATACCATGGGCACCTGCTGCAGCTGGGGCTGCACAGTCAGAACCAGACTGGGAGGGCAAGAGGAGGCAGAGCTGCTGCCAAGGCAGTGCCCCGCAGTACTCCCCGTCCCCTCAGTACCCACATCTCCTCGGTGTCCCCCATTTCCATAGTGTCCCCATCCCTGCAGTGTGTCCCATCTCTTCAGCTCTCGGGGCAGGGCCCAGGGCCACTGCAGTACTGTTGGTGTCTGGGTTTCAGCTGAGTCTCCTCTCCCTCATACCCAGTGCAGATCCCACTGCCTAAGCCCATGTTTGCTCTGTGTCCGTGCATCACTCCGGTTGTTGGCTCTGTCCCAGGGATGTCTGCCCTTCAGGACAGGCAGAAAGGACACAATCTGACAGGGCACCATCTGCAGTGCTCTGTGCCCCTCACCACATCAGAGCTGCTGAATGCCAACCACAACCGGGGTGCAAGGGGAGCCAAGCAAGTGGGGAAGGCTGGGGTGCAGAGAGGCAGCAGGCTCTCTGCAGCTCTGAAACAAGGGGGAGAGTGTTCCCCTGAGTGAGAAAATGGAGCAACATTTCCTAATCTTCTTCATATCCTCAAAACCCCAGTGCCTTTCATCCAGGAGAACCCAGGAGAAACCCGAGGCAGGACTACAGTTCTGTGAGGTTCAGGAATGTATAGATATTATTATTATTATTATTATTATTATTATTATTATTATTATTATTATTATTATTATTATTATTATTATTATTCCCTGAAATAGTAGGAGGAAATCTTGTGTGGGATTGTTCGAACTGGGGGGAAAAAAGGAATATTGATATGGCAGGAAAGCCTGGAGTCCACCTGTGCTGTGGGGGGCATTTGGAGCCGTCCCCATCAGCCGCTGGGAACCACAGTCAACTAGAGACTGTTTTATCCAAACGTCTGGGCTCAGGGCATTTCCAGCCCGGAATGCCTGTCCAAACAGACTGGCTCCACGTGAGCCGGGACTGAAAGCCTATTCGGGGCGAGCCTTAGATAACGCAGCCTAAACACCACATCAAAGCGCACATGGACCCCGGCCAAGCGCTGAAGTCATCGCTCAGGCTTCATTAGCACTGCAGCAGCAAACACACAGCGACCCCACAGCCTCACACCCCACACAGCTGCGCCCCAGCATGTACCCAGCATGTACCCCTTGAGCCCACCACTGGCGCCCCACGAGCCCACGAGCTCACAGTTGTCACTCCACGAGCCCAGGAGCCCACCGCTGTCATCCCACTGGTCCACCCTGGCATCCCGTGAGCCCATGAGCCCACAGCTGGCACCCCACAAGCCCAGCCCTGGCACCCCAGCGAAGCCGATGCCCGGGCACAGCGGGCAGAGCCAGCATCGGCACCAGACACCAGCTCCCATCCTTGGGGACACGGAGCTGCATTTTATCCGGCTGACAGCGCTCCCGGGAACACTTCGGCTTTTAAGGCCAAGCTCTCTCTGCCAGCGGGAACACAACCGTGCCGGCGTAGCGCTGTGGCCGCCCCTGTCCCGGCCCCATCTCTGCGGATGCCCACGGGGGGCGCAGGGACTCCCGTGGGAAGGGGCACCCGGAGCTGATTGGGGTGAGCGGGGTCATCGCCTTCTCCGGGGGTACTGAGACACCCAGCGCCTCATCAATATCCTGGGCCGCGGGGATGGGAGGGGGAAACGCGAGGGACAGCGCTGCTGATGCTCCTCCGGCATTTGGTTTTTTTTTTCTCCGATCCTGCTGGCCGGGGTGGGCTCAGCCCCAGTCCCTGCCCACTGGGCTGACCGGGCAGCGCAGGCAGGTGCCCGGCCCCACTGCGGGAGTGGATGCGATCGCGCACTGCCGCCCTCCTTCCAGCCCTCCGCATCCTCCCGCCGCTCCCAAGGCAGCTCCTCCTCATCCTCATCCTCCCCGTTCCCTGCGCTCCATCCCAGTCCTCCCCGCGCTCACTCGCGGAGCCGCAGCCGGGAGCGCCGCGCAGCCTCCGGTAGGTGCGGGGCGAGGGTGGGGGAGCGGCGGGACTCCCACCGGGGGACGAGGCAGGCGGCGGGGCTGAGCCCACGGGAGCCTCTGCCAGCCCCACGGAGCCCCACGGGAGACTCACACATACCCCACGTATCCTCACGGGATGCTCGTACATGTTCCAGGGAGTCCCGCGGGATGGTCTGGGTTCCCCATAGGATGCTCTTCCAGCCCCGTGGATCCCCACGGAAGGCTCTAGGATCCTCACAGGTTGCTCATACGTGTCCCACAGATCCCCACGGTGTGCTCTGCCACCCTCACAGATCCCCACGGGATGCTCTGCCACCGCCATGAATCCCCACGGGAGGCTCTGGGATCACCATGGGATGCTCTGCCACTCTCACAGATGCCCACGGGATGCTTTGCCAGCCCCATGGACCCCCACGGGAGGCTCTGGGATCCCCACGGGATGCTTTGCCACCCCCAGGGATCCCCACGTGGTGCTCTGCCAGCTCCGTGGATCCCCGTGGGATGCTTGGAGCGAGGAGGCAGAGGGATGTTGTGGGGCACATGGGTGGGCTGGCATGTGGGTAGGCAGCAGGTCCCCTCTCCAGTGACAGCTTTAGGGAGTCAGGATCCTGCTCCCCCCGCTGGGTCAAACCTCCCCAAGCCCTGCAGGTGCTTCCAGACCCCAGGAGACAGGAGGTGTTCCACAGCCAGGAGCACCATTCCAAATGGCAACCTCCAAATTACTGCAAATTCACCTAAAGCTCTGGGCAGAAGCAGAAGCCCAGATCAGAATTTAAATTTGAATATACAAAAACCTAAAAACATTTAAAATGGCAGAACACAATATTTGGAATATTAAAAACCAAAACAAACAAACTAAAAAAAAAAAGGCAAATAAAAAAAAAACAGGAATGATATAGGGCAGTGACACAGCACTAAATAGTTCCGTTTTTATGCGAAAAAGAAAATAAAATCACAGAACCATAGAAAAGTTTGGAAAAGCCACAGCTTCTCTGGGCAATTAAGGATGATTAGGGTTGCCCCATCACTAGAAGCATCCAAGGCCAGGTTAGGTGGGGCTTGGAGCAACCTAATCCAGTGGAAATTGTCCCTGCCCATGGGCAGAGGTTTGGAACTGGATGAGCTTTAAGGTCCTTTCCCTCCCAAACCCTTCTGGGATTTATAGTTGAGATAACACCACCGCAGCAATTATCCCAATGGGCCTCTCATCCCCTACTTCTCATCACCATCGTCTTCAGAGCTGGGAACTGTTCTCTCATCCAAACCAAAGATGCCAAATATAAAGACAAATTGCGTCAAGCTTGAGTCACTCTGGCTTGGAGGTGCAGGTGCTGTCAGGGCTGAGCCACCACACGCTCCTGGGGCCACATGTCCCCAGTGCTGCCTTCCACCACCCACAGCTTCTTGGCTTCTTTGGGCCCCTTAGCAAAGGGGAAATTCCCTGATAGAGCATTGCAGACGAGCAGTTCCCCATCTCTACTGTGCTGAGGTTCTGGGGTGCTGTGGGGCTTCAGCTCTGGAGCCGAGCAGGCAGCTGACTGAGAATAAGGACAAGGAGCTGTAGCCAGCTGCATGATGAGCTGCCTTGGCTGGGAGGAAGATAAAGGTCTCAGGAGTGGGAGGAAGGCCAGAGTCATTTAGGGAGCTTGGGAGGAAAAGTTTATCCCCTGGGCTGGGGTGGAGCTGAGAAGAAAAGTTTATCCAAAGGGCTTGCAGATTTCTAGGTCCGGCTGGGGACCTTGACAGACCTGAACTCTCTCCAGCCCAAGTCCAAAGTGTGTGTTCTTGCACATCCTGAGCCCAGAAGCTCTAGGAAGTTGGGCTGACCCAGGGTACAAGGAGAACAATTGGACATTGTGCTGTCTTATCACTGCTGAGCCCCCTCCAGCCCTGAGGAACCCATTAAACTTTAGACCCCTCTTTGCACAGACCTTCCCGTATGCCTCGTGTGCCTCTTCGGCCTCTCACCCCTTTTCACCCTCCCCTTTTTATGGTCTCTACTTCTCCTTTGGCCTCCCTCTTTATTTTGGCCTCGTGCCCTTTTCAACCTCTGCATTTCTTTCCCCTTCCCACCCTTTCTTGGCCTCCCTCTTGGCCACCCTTTTTCAGCCTCTATTTTTTCTGGCCACATTTTTATTTCTGATCAGTCTTTTTTTTTCTTTAGCACTCCTCAGCTTCTACCTTTTTTTCTCCTGAGCCTTCTTTGTCACTCTGCTTCTTTTCCAAGCTCCTTCTCATCTTCAGACTCCATTTCTGTTTTGGTCTTCCTTGCTTACTCCATCTCCAATCTTTTTGTCCCTTCTTTATTGGCCTCAAAACACATTAGCACTTGTACTGTATCTTCCAACTCTTTTAGTAAATATTCCCTGAAGGAAAATTTATATTCCAGGGAGGTAAATGTTGCCCCGACCTTGTGGGCTACCCCTGAGCACCAGCACATCTCCCTCCTGGGCACAGTGGGCACTGACTCACGGCTGGGGCATTTTCAGGAATCCTGTGTACATTGTTTGCCAGTGCAGAGCTGTCAGGAATTATTGTGAGGACTGGAGCCCTGGCTCTCAAATAGAAATCTCACAATAGAAATCTCTTTACAGAAGAATTTGTTGAAAACCAGTTCAGAGAGAGAAAGAGACACTCTGGCTTTGTCATGGTCTCTGCTGTGGATGCAGGAATCCTCCCTCTCCTCCTTTGTTTTAGAGAGGTGCCTGACTGGGTGTTTCTCCGCAATGGCAGTTCCCATTTTTTCCCTCATTCCCAGCATTGATGTCTGCTTGTTTAAAGCTGCTGGAGAACCAAAGCAGACACTGAGATGCAGAGCAACTGCAGCAGCAGTCAGTGATTTGCAGGTTTTATATTTCTCAAATCCTGTTGGTGTTTAACAGGGCAGGTAGCACTGCCCACCAAGGGACAGGGACTCGTGCCTCGTGCTTGGGTCATAGGCAGTCATGGCCTCCAGCCCAGGGAGGAGGCAGAGGCAGGTCTGCAGCCTCTGCAGAGCACCTGGCACCTGCAAGTGACAAAACTCTGGCTGTCACAAGCCCTGCTTTTCTCTCTAAAAGCTGTCTAAGGAAAAGACCATAACAAAATGATTCATTTCCAGCAGTTGAATGTGGCAGATAAAGGCTGAGACAGATCCTCACAGTGCCAGGGTTAATATTTAGGAATTCCCTTCATGAACAGAGAAGTTCCCTTTTCCCTGCCATTTGTACTGACCCAAATCCCCAGACCCATTCCCTCATCCAGGGAGGGGTGACTGAGAAGGCTGCCCAGGGACAGACCAAGCAGAGATCCTGTAGGCAGCATTCCCAAGCCCACAGCATCCGAGCCTGGCAGCTAACCCTGAGAACAAATATCAGAAAAGAGGCAGAAAAGGGTTTGCTGCAGGAAGTGTTCCACAGGGTGCAGAAGCTCAGCTGGTGCCACTGACTCACAGGGTGACATCCAAAACCTTTTCATCCCTTTCAGACTCCTTTCAGAAGCAGTGTCTGCCCTGAGGATTTGCCCTTTTTGCCCACAACGGTCTGGAGACACAGTTCATACATGACTCATGACCTACTTGTGCTCACAAAGTCTGTCCTTGCTCCTGGGTCTTAATTTAGATCTGTGCCACAAGAGCTGAAATCTCAGGTCTCTTCTTCCCACATCTCTGAGGTTGGTAAATCTGCCTGTCCCACCTGCAGACCAGTCTTGCCCGCTCTCACCTGTGTGGGGACATTATTTCTGCAGAATCTCAGAATGACAGAATCATTCAGGAGGGAAAAGCCCTCTGAGATCATTGAGTCAAAATGTTCCCCCAGCACTGCTGAGAGCACCACTAACCCACGTCCCCAGATGCCACATCTACACGTCTTTTATGCCTCCAAGGTGGAGCCAGGCCGGCAGTGACCCATGTGAGGGGCACAGCCCTGTACCCACCCTGAAGGATGCAGGTCCCACCGGATACTCCCAGCCCAGGGGCTCAGGCAGGAAGCTTGCCCAGCCTGCAAGCCCACCTTGGGGGCACAGTCACCCTCACCCATGCCAGTGTGACCCCCTGCTCACAGAATGAGAGCAGGCACCCGAGTGTTTCCCTCCTTCACTCTCATCCTTGCTACCAGGGGGAGATCTTTACCGTGACAAATCCTGCTCTGCTCATCCACAGATGAACACCAAATCCCAGCTATTTGCTTATTCCAGACTTTCTGCACACCATAAAACCCCAGAAAATGATGCTGATCACATGGGAGCTCAGTGCTGGATAACCCAGCTGCTTCCAGCCCCTCTCCCTGCCACATGCTGTCTGGGACAGTCACCATGGGCACAACCTTCTGCATCCCTGCACCATGCAAGCAGGAGATGGATGACCATCCACCCCTCCACATGTTTCCAAATCCCCCAGACCTGGCACAGGGCCATTCCTGTATCTGTGACTGGCAGATCCCAAGGCTGCTCTGCTTTTACCTAATCCAGTTATGTTTTTCCTCAGGGATCCATCGTTACTTCTCCAACCCCTGCACACCTTCACAAGGCACGTGGGTGTTGTACACAGAACTGATTGACTGGGTGCATTTTCCTCTGGAATTTCCATATCCCTTTATACTTGAGTCTCAATTGCAGGTCAAATCTTGGATATAAAATACAAATATTTAACCTCAAGTAAAACACCCTCCCTTCCTCTTCCTTTTAATATCCCCATTGATGCAGGATGTTCACAAAAGCTTCTGGTTGATGGGCAGAGTTTGCTGGCTGCCAGACTCTAAATGGGGATTTTGGAGCTCACACCTAAGCTGGTGTGGATGTGAGCCTTACCAGGTGCACACGTGTAGGTGTCCATAAACCACAGTCAAGGAGTGCTCACTCACTCCATGGGGACCTTGCATCCCAGTGTGGGGCTGAACATGCAGCTCATGAGTAAGAAAAAGGTAAAAACCCAGTGGGGTCCTGGTCATGGCACCCTCAGCTGGGCAAGGGGCGTAGCAAGTGCTGTTCCCCAAACTTGGCCTGGTTTTCTCAAAGATTTTGGTTTAGTTAGGGATTTTTTTCTGCTTAGACAATCCAGGGCTTCTTTCTGCCTCGATCATTGTGAGCATCACAGCAGAGAAGCTGTGGCTGCCCCATCCTTGAAATTGTCCAGAGCCAGGTTGAATGGGGCTTACAGCAACCTGGTCTAGTGGAAAGTGTCCCTGCCCATGGCAAGGAGGTGGAATGAGATAACCTCAAAGTGCCTCCCAACCCAAACTATTCTGTAATTCTCTGATCCTTGGCTGCATCCCTGTGGGCCAGCCTGACCCCACAGCTTTCCCCTAAACCAGCTGTGGAAATACTGGGAACAACAAACATCCCGGTGTCTTTAGACTGCCCACTCAGGAGCTGGAAATAGCCAGTGTGGGTGTCACCTCTGGGGCTGAGGTTCAGCAGGTAGTTAAAATTGTAGCCCTCTCTCCTGCGCTGTGTTCTTTGTGGTGGTTTGTTGTTTACGGAGATGAGAAAGGGTAGAAGAGCCCTCAAAAAAAAAAAAATCCCCTTCCCTCTGAGGATTCTGTAATGCAGACCTGTGGTAGCACCCAAGGCAGGGCACTGTTTTCCTTGGAGGGGTGTGGAAGCACTGCCTGCTGTCACCCGGCCTGTGGTCACAGATGTCACGGCAGGAGCAAAGAGGTGCCCATCTCTGTACAGACACAGGTGCCTCTGTGTATCCCTGTCTGGGACAGGGGACCAGAATTAGGGTTGTATCTTCCACCAAGATCTGGCAGGTCCTGGTGTGTGACTCACGTTCCTTTCTAGGCTGGGGATGAGGGTGACAAATGGAGAGCTGACTGTCTGTGGCCTCCAGAACCACCCACTACTGCAACTGAGAATTCCCTAAATCTTGCTTTAAGACGACAGGTCAAAGCAGTGACCTGTCTGTCTCTACATACCGCAAGAGGTGGAGATGCCCTGCTGCTCTTCCTAGCTTACTCCAGCAGCTACTTATCCACACTCATTATTCCAGGTTTTTTACTGACCCACTGATTTTCAATTAACAAGATTCAGCTCTGATCTTGCCTTGCTCTGATCTTTCATCTGAAATGAAACGCTCTTATGCATTGCAGCTTGCCACTGGAAGGCATTTTCTCCAGGTTCAAAGTCATGCAGATAAGAAAATTATGATTTATTAGAGGATTTTCCTGGTAATAGCAATTGTTATCTCAAGCTTTTATTGCACTGTTAAGTTATTGAGCAACAGTGTGCACAGGAAAATACAGCCCAAGCTCCTTACACAGCTTGGAGGAAAAAAAAACCTGTAAGTTAACATCCATGGGTACTAGACACTGAATTTAAAATAAGATATTGAGCAACCGAATTAAGAACAGGATTCTTCCAGCTAGTTTTACTTAGAAGTCAACAAGAGCAGCTGTATAGCCCTTACACAAACATTACAGGATGAACATCATTAACTCCCTGCACATTTTCATAGTAAATCACTGCTGAGCTTATGGTGAACCCAGAAACCAAGTGATTTTCCTTGGAACAACCCAAACTGAGACTCTGCTGGAGGAAGTTGGATTTCTGAGCGATGATACGTCTACTGATGGTTAACCACGGGGATGGATGTGGGGTTTCACTTGGCCTGGAGATGAAACCCTCTATTCCAGCATCCTCTGCTTCTTTGGGGAAGGACACGGCATAAAGGCTGAACCCAAACTCAAATCCCAGTTTTGAAGCTGGAGCCAACCCTCGACTGGGCTTGGCCACCCTTCAGATGGCCAGCTGCAGGAAGTGCTGCCTGACACCACGTGAACATTCCTGCTTTCCACTCCTAATTCCAGCCTCATGAGTATAAGCAACAGCACATGGAGGTGTCGGACCCATCTGAGCAACAAGGGGTTAGCGAGGGCTCACAGTTGACAGAGGGTGACCAAGGGACACAGTGACCTGAACAAGGCATCAGCAGGAGGCTTGGCTTGGGGTGGGACTGGAGGGCTCACACAGGACAGGAGAACCAGATCACCCTTTGGATTAAGAGTATGGCATAGAGGGAAGTTTTGGGGCTATAGCCTGTCATTTGGCGTCATCTGTCCACCCTTCTGTCCGTCCATCTGTGGGCACACAGGGCAGCCACACCTGCAGCGCCAGCCCAGACAGCGACAGCCAGGGCTTTGTGGTCTGGCATTGTGCCCACTGTCCTGCAGGGACACTGGAGTAGGTGGGAGGGGGAGATGGTGACATTTAAAAGTTGAGTGAAGTGTCACCCAGCTGGACATCCCTCCTGCCTGACAGAAACTGGGTGGGGGGTTCTGGCAGGGTGTGGCTGGGGACCCCACTGCTTGGGCCTCCCCAGCCTAAGGGCTGCTGAGCAGGAGCCAAGGGGCATGTTGAGTGCCCCCTGCTCCCAGGGGTGTCCCACATCATCACAAAACATTCCAATCGACAACTCTTACAGCATCTTCTGTAGTTTTCTCTCCCTCCAGATGCTTTTCCTTTGGAGATCAAACACACACAGACCCAGGGAGGAAAGGTGCCCACAGCCCTACCCTTAACCAAGACAAGCAAGCACTCAAAACAAGGTACCTGCACTGGGTGCATCATGTCTGGGTTCTCGGCAGCAGAGAGCCATCCTCCTTGTGTGACAGAGATGAGACCACAAGGGTGGTGTAACTCATGGCATGTGTCAGTGGCTGCTCCCAGCCAGTTCCACATGCCAGAACGAGGTGCTGGGAGGCAGCAAAGCATAGGAGCAGGTACGATGGTTCACACTGGTCTCAGCACAAGCCTGTGAGAGTGAAAGGGCACTTGTAGAGGGCAGGGAACACCTGCCATTGCCTGGAGTAAGGAGAAGCCTTGGATGGTTCTCCACTAATTGCCCTTTGTAATTAGGACACTATTTGCAGTGCAGCAGAGCCAGAGATGCCCTCAGTAAATCCCCTAGGATAAGTGGGGCAGCACTGGGTGTAGGTGAGTTGCCCCCAGCTGTCACCTCCTGCCAGTTCCTGCACAGTGGTCACTGTCGTGGCCACAGTGCTGGCCCTGGCAGCCCGGCCCTGGACCCACAATCCATGCTCAGACTCTGGTCCCAGGGAAGACCAGTACCAGCATCTGCAGGGAAGCCATCCATCCCTGTGTCCTCCTCATAACCAGGCAATGGCAATGCCTCTGCTGCAAAGCCTGCTGATGTCCCTTGGCTCCCTGGGAGAAGCACATCCTCCACCCCATCCTTGGCTGGAGGAGCTGAGCTTCAGGGATTCTCTGTCCACTGTGTTCTTTCCATCCAGCAGGTCCCACGCATCTGGCCTGCACTGGGAGACAGGGTTTAAATCCCCAACATGAGCTGGTGGGATTTGTGTCTACACTGCTCATCTACGTGTCCATGCTCTTGGTCTAAATCCAGACAGGACACAGGGGCAAGACCTTCCTGGCAAAGCTCCTGCTTCAGGGCTGGATTGACTCCTGGAGCTGGAACTGTAATTAAGTTAATCACCAGATTGCAAAGGGCTGTGGGTGGAGAGGTGGGAGAGGAGGGAAGGTAATTAGAAAGTGGGTCATCTCTTGGTTTTCCTGTCTCCCCACGGACACCACTAGTTTGCTGGGATGTTGTACTGGCTGTCCCAGCATGAGGCAGCATCTGGCATGTCCCAGGCTCAGAAGTCACACCAAGCTCTGAGACAGGGTACAGGGCTTTCCCTTAGGCATCCCTGTGGGCACGGGATTTTCTCTCCTCACCTGGGATGGGTTGACCCCTGTCCCTTCCTCCTGGGATGCCACCTTTACCTAATCTGGCTTTACCATGATGCTCCTGGTGTTTGTCATCAGTCATTAGTAACACCCACCCAGTCAACTGGTAGAAGTTTCACCCCTATCTGTTTTACCTGCCACAAATCCAGCATGACATGAGTGGAATGACTGTATTTCCAGGAGAAGAGCAGGAGATTATGACAGCAGGCATCAGTTAGATTGATGTGTATGGTTTTGGTCACACTTCATGCAAGGTATTCCACTCCCAAAGGATAAAACCTGGCTGATAAATATTTAATTAAGCAGTTAATCACATTGCTAGAGATAAAATCACCTGGCCATAAACAAGACTAGAAACAAGCCAATGCGTTCTGCTGATACACACAGATTGATCTATTACGTATGTGTTGTATGCTTTTCCCAATCATTTATGAAGTCCTTCTAAGAGGATGGATAGTCCAAGACATTTGAGCCGTGGTTTGCACCCCCAGCCCTTGGGATGGGAGGCAGCCCTCGCAGGATAACCCCACACCCACCGTGCTGCCACTCCTGCAGCAACCAGGGCACAAGGAAACCTCTGCCCGGTCTCTAATCCCTTCCTGGGTGAGGAAATCCATCCCATGCAACAGATCTCTAAAACTTACAATTAGTAACATCCCTGTTTATCCCAGAGATATTTATTCCACATGCCCAGGCAGTTCTCGGATCACCCCAAAGCCATACTGGCAGTCCACAGGCTGCTTTGGGAAACCTAAAGACTGGCAATTGGTGGAGGAAAGCCAGAGCCTGAATCCTTAAATATATTCTACCTGTTTTAAGTGCTTTCAGTTCCCATATGGAGTGTCTGAACTACCTGGGAAGTGAGTGTGCCATCCAGGTGGCTGCAGTCTGAAGTGGGAATGGCAAAAGAGCCTATCAGGAGCTGCCGTCGTCTGCTCCCAGCTGAGTCACACACCCCAGTAGAAACGGGATTTCTGCCTTAATGCAGAAAATAACACTTCCCAAAATTAAATCAACTAGAGTGTTTCCTCTGAACTCACCAGAGCTAGGTTCGGGAGACGCTGATCTCATTAACTGAACTTGGACAAAACCTTAGTAGACTCCTGGGTTTAGCAGTTTTTCATCTCTCTGGAGTTCTCCTTGGAGTTCTCTGCATGATCTTTAACTGATCATGTAAATGACAATTGTGACTAACTGCACTTTTCATCACTGTAGCCACACAGAGGTCATCCAGAACATTTCTTTCCAACCCTATATAAAGGATTGTGTCCAAAGCCAAGGACAATTTTGATGTATCTGAGTCAACATCCAATCTGGTTTTAACCCAGTAGGTGAGATACTTCTACTTTCCTCCATGTAGTAGCCAGGTATTTTATACATAAGGAAAAAAGCCAGGCTCACCTCAGCTGGCCACCTCTTAATTTGAGTCTTTACTGGCTACTAAATTCCTGGCACATGAGCCACAGAAGAGCCACAAAAGTTCCTGGCAATCCAGGCACATAAAAATTTTTGACGATTAGCAATTCCCCAAGTTGCCATCAACACCACGTTTTTCATGCAAGCAAAGAGGACAGCAGTGCTATCCGGTGAAGTCTGCATCGACTTTCAAACAAGAAGGGAAAAGGACCCCACTCCTTTTCCATGGCTCCCAGCCTGTGCCGTTATTTTGGAGCTCACATGCCTTCTATTGGCAGTGCAACCAGCCCTTGATGCTCAGACTCAGATGCTTGCAGAGTTTGGGATTTCACATCAAAGCCACTGGTTTGGCCAGTGATAAAGCTTGGAAGCAAACCCAAACTTCTCAGAATTTCACAGCTATTCCGGTCCCATGCCGGGCTCATCTCCCCTCAGTGCTCCAAGGAGCAGGCACACAGCAGTGCTCAAGCCACCACAGCTCAGCAGGACCTGGATCAAATCAACATTCAGGTTTAACTTGCTTTTTAAATCTTTTTTTTTTTTNTTCTGATCCTTTGGGGTGCTGACATCTCCTTCCAGGAGAAAGAACTGGGTGTCAGCAGGCTGCTGCTGGGACCCTCTGCTTCCTGTGCCAGGGACGGAGCTGGGGCTCCCCCAGGGCAGGTGCCCTGGGCCCAGCTCCCAGTAATTCATTCTCAGCAGGGGTTTTGTCTTAACACAGCACAGGAAAGCTGCTATGCAGAGATGGAGGAAAGAGGAGCCACAAACACAGCTGGTCTTGGACAAACACTCTCCAACTCAGCTCCAACTCACTGTCCTAGTGCGACCGGCGGGGTCAGTGCTCAGCAGAAGCCATCCCTTTTTACAGCAATCTCCTCTTGGAATATTTGCCTTTCTCCATGGGGCACCAAATAACTGCTGCAGCGTGGTGTGTCTCGGCTTTGCTTCTTGGAGAGAGCTCTCAGTTCTGCTTTGAGCTATTTAATAGCACAGTTGGGCTTCTACCCAAGGAAATAAGGCCCTTTATGTTGTTTTTGGTTCAGGTTCTCTCACTCATGCTTTTTAATTCCCATAAAAATCCAACATGTTCCTGCCAGAAGTATAATTGTAGGGCCATGAGTGGTGGTTTGTGTAGAGGAACAACTCCATGGTCATAAAGGATGAGAACTGTGATAGTATTTAGCAGGGAGAGACAACAGGAGTGGGAAAGTGTTCATTCAGCTTCTCTTGGACGGTCAAGGCAGCTGGTGAGCACTGGAGTCACTCTAAAAATAGTAAAAAAATCTTAAAGGAAATAAGTAATGCTGAAGAAACTTGCCAGTGGAGCTGTTCTGATCAAGCCATCCAGAGATGCTCTCAGATTTTCAGGTGACCATGGGGAGCATCCAGACAATTCCTCACTCCTGGTGGCTGCAGAGTTTGTTGAGATCCTGATCAAAGCTCTTGGATCTGGGATATTTCTTTCTCAGTACCATCCATCATCAACCCAGGAGACCTCTGAGTGCCTTTTACACTCAGATAAAGGTTCAAGAAAGCTTTCGTTCCAGGAAATTACTCAATGCCACTAATCTTGATTAATGCTCAATAATGTACCAGAGCCCTGTGGGCTGCACTGGATGACTTAGAGGTTTTCCTTCAGAGAAGGCAGTTGGCAAGGAAAACTGAACTACTGCATGAAAAGTATGATCTCTTGACAGGAAAATAAATTTTGGGACCAAGCACTCAGAGAAATACCTAATCCACCTGATAATGGTGTTAAGAAAGGATTTTGAGTATGTATTTGGCTGGTTCATCACCTGTTTTGGAAACCACCAGGAGCTATAGAGCTTCAGAGCTCTTGTGGGTTGATTCACCAACCTCAGGGAAGAACGGGGCAGGCCCATGTTGTCCCTCCAGAGAGCACTTCCCAGAATCTTGGTCCATGTTGAATGGGGCAGCTGAGAGCAAGGGGTGAAGTCTGTGTATGAAGCAAAGCTGGTGCACTGGCTGGAAGTGCTTTCAGCAGCAGCCATAGGGTCCGTATTTCCAAGGTTTCAGCTTTTAGCAGTCCAGCTTGCAGGCGTTTTTATCCTCTGCAGGCTTCTGGGATCCGTTTCAAGGAGTAGTTTCCCCTTCTTGCAGCTGCATTTGCAGATTTAATTACTGGAGAGTTCAGAGCCAAATGTTTAGAGATACTATGTATATGTGTGTGTGTGTGTGTGTGTGTGTGTGTGTGTGTGTGTGTGTGTGTGTTGCAGAATTGCCATCCTTAATATCTCCCAGGGCACTCCAAGTACCACAGCAAACCCACACAGTGTGGTACTGGCTCCATCCCAATGTAGCAGTAGCACAACTCAGTGCTAAAGAGACATTTTTACAATCTATAAACACATGTAAACAGTGACTATAAAATATTTTCCATAATATAGCTATGGGAATACATGACATTTAAAGTAATTTCCTGTATCTAGATTTATTCTGTGCCATGTCTTTTTCTGTTCATAAATCCACCTCTCTCTAAGCACTGTGTAACTCTGTATATGAAAGACAGAATGATTTCATGGGAGATTTTAGATGTAGTTTGTAGGCTAGAAACATGAATATACCTGGAAGATGTGTAGGACTCTGGTCCCCACTCATGTCATCTCCTGATGACACGGTTGTGAGGGCAGTTCTCACCCTCGGGCATCCACAGCATCTTTCTCATATCAGTCTAATGTCTTCAGTGTCTGCTTGAACATGGATCATGACCATACAGTCTCCTGCAAAATGAGGTCTCAGTATGATCTTCCACTATCCCAGGTTGCTCCAAGCCCCATCCAACCTGGCCTTGGACACTTCCAGGGATGGGGCAGCCACAGCATCTCTGGTCAGCATGTGCCAGGGCCTCACCACCATTACAGGGAAGAACTTCTTCTCAATATCCAATCTAACCCTGCCCTCTGTCAGTAGGAAACCATTTGCCCTTGTCTTGTCACTCCAGGTCCTTGTCAAGTTCCTCTCCAGCTTTCCTGTAGCCCATTTAGACACTGGAATGCTGCTAGTATTTCATGGCATAATCTATATTCACTGTTCCTGTTTTCCATGTGCCATTGATCACTGTCTGGGTAATCCTTGGGCTCACCTCCAGGCAGTGAAAGGTCCTGCCCCCTGCTTTTCTCCCACAATGTCTATTGTGTGTTCTGACCTTTTCCATGTGTGTTCCTGGGCCAGGTGAGCTGGGGAGCACCAAGATAGGAGCAATATTTTCTACCTGGCAAGCAGTGGGTGTTGCAGTTCCTGGTCATAATTGTGTTTGAGACTTATAATAGTGGAGAAAGTTATTACCTGGGCTCCCTTCCCGCCTCTTGTGGGTTCCAATCAGACGCTGGGTGTTTTTCAAATTGCTTTATGAATGTGTAATTTTAGTACATACGTCAATACAAAGCGGAACAAAAACAGAATTCACTATGATAAAAGGACAGTCTCTCCTCTCCAGCTATACCCAGTGAGGAGACAGCCGCCCTGCCACCTCCCACGCTGGTGGAGCATCACCTTTGTGTCCCTTTGTGTCACTGCCGGAGCCATCACAGCTGTGAATCACCTGCCCTGCAGCCAGCCCAGGGACCGGCTGCGACCCCCAGGATCCCTCCCCTCTCTTTAAAGCCTGGGCAGCAGCAGCGTGTGCCCAGCATTCGGTGCCAGCCCTGCTGCCACATCTCTTGCAGCACAGCCGTGGGAGAGGCTGCGGGATGGCCGAGGGGGAAATCACCACCTTCACCGCCCTGACGGAGAAGTTCAACCTGCCCCCGGGGAACTACAAGAAACCCAAACTCCTGTACTGCAGCAACGGGGGTCACTTCCTGAGGATCCTCCCAGATGGCACAGTGGATGGGACCAGGGACCGAAGTGACCAGCACAGTAAGCAAACCCCGTGGGGCTTTTTGGTGCATTCCTTGCTCCTGTGATTTCATCAGCTGGGATGGGGGGAAGATGGGCTCTGGACAAAGGCTTTTTGTAATCCTGGGGGCAACATACCTTCCAGGAGTCAAACACCTATAGCCCATAAGCAGAGCATGGGAGGCACAGTATGTGTGCTATAGGAGTATAAAGTATATAAATATATATATGAAGTGTTAAATCTGACACTGGCCATCACCTCATGAAAGGAAGGCAGACAGAGGGGACACAGCGCTGATGCAGCTGGGCTGGGTCACACAGGGAGCTGGCAGCTGGCACAAAGGGCTTAGGGCAGCCTGGCATCCCACACATGCAGCCATCACTTGGAATTCTGTGCTGTCTGTGCGTTTCCATCTGTGTGCCACAGCAGTTTAACAAATCACCCATGGCCAAGATCTCCTCTTATCTGCCCCCATCCCTGCAGTCAATGATGCTGGTGGCTCCAGTCCATGGGACTTTGGGGACCTGCTGCTGGGAGGAACTGCCCCACAGATGCCACCACTTGTCATACCAATGAATCATTGGGTAGTTTGAAGCTTTTTGAGCTCTTGCACTACCAAAAAGTCTTCAGTGGATTTTTTTTAACCTGATGCCCAGGAGAGCTGGACCAGCCACACAGCAAAGCTCCCTCAGGGTTCTGTGGGCAGGGGACAGGACTCTTCCCTTTGGTTCTCAGTAGAAACTTCTGGGCACACCATATCCTGAACATTTACTGGAATGTGACTGCGACCTGCTCGGTTCCTATCTGGTTAGAAGGAAAGGCTGGGAGAAGCCAAGTCTGCCTTACAAAGTGCTAAGAAAAGAACTTTTATTTTCTGTAAATCACAAGTGCACATGCAACTTCTCCCTGAACTTAACCTTTCCTCTCACTATTGTTGTTTTAATGACAGGCAGTTTATAGTTGAGTTTTAATTACAAACACTATCTCCCGCTGCTTGACCAGCACGTGGCAGCACTGGGGGATGGATGAGGATGAGCATCCTGAGGCTGGATAAACACAACACAGAGCTCCAGCCTCCAGCTGGGTGTAAACTCAGCACATAACCCTGCTCAAACTCCTGGCAGAGGCAGCCAGGACAGTGACCCAAAGGACCCACAGGAGACAGGACCGGGCTCACAGGACCCACAAGGAGAGGTCATATGAGCTCAGCCAGTGTCTCTGCAGCATTTTCCAGAGGTTTTGCTGGAGTCTGAAGGGGAGGTCAGGGTCAAGATGCCATCTCCTGGGACACAGGATGCTACCAAAGACATGAGCATCCAGCCCCTGCACCCTAGCCTCAACCCACCACCTTAACGCATGGATGCTGCCACACACCCCAGACTTTTTCCCTCTGGGAAAGCAAATCCATCACCAGGGAGGGAGGTGATCCCCACGGCTGCACATGAGCAGCGAGTGCAGGCAGGTCCGGTGCCCCAGCACGCTCACACCTCCCCAACTGCTGGCCTGGGGCCACGTGTTTGAAAACCTCTGCCAGAAAGGAACCTCCTGTAAATGATCTCATAAACTTGGATATAGGAATGTACTAATATTTACAGAGGAAACTCCTGGAATGGCTGTGTGTTCTGAGCACTGGCAGCTGCCCGCGAGCCTGCCCTTGCACCTGGAAAATGCCAGAGCTGCTCAGCACTGTTCCCTGGCATGCAAGGGGAGCAGCCTGGACAGTGACTGGCACCATGGGATACTGCTCACCCAGCTGGGACAGACACCTGCCAGCCCCAGGGAGGGACAAGACACGGGAACGCCCACAGCTCCTCAGGCAGCCAGCTGGCACAGCAGCATTGCAGCCTGAGCTGATGCTGCAAACTGCCCAAGCTCGTTTGTCTCCTGACAAATATTAAAATTCTTATTTTGAATGGCCTTGCCAGGTGATAGCCCTGGAATTGGAGAGGTTCTCTAAGGAGTGAAGCCCTTCTTGTCCAGGCTGTTGTCAGGATTCCTTCCCTGCATCCACAGCTTGCACTGTGAAAAGGAAAGCAAGCTTTTCAGGACATTGCAGACCCTTTGGGATAAAGCTTGTTTCCACAAACAGTCATATTTTAATCCTTGTTCATTCCATTACTTCCTGGAAGGAAATTTCTGTACAGACCTACAAAAGGACACAAGAAACACAAGCTCCTTCCTCCAGATCCACTGTTCTCTATTCCTCTGCAGCTGAAGACCTCAGTGTCCCCATCAGCAGCTGGAAGAACTCTCACTCCCCTCTCTCAGGGACAGTTTTTAGGACAGTATCATCATTTTCATCCCATTCCCCTCTTTCCCTCTGGATTGATCCTTGGCCATATCTCAGGGCTACAGCACATGTAGGTGGGCTGGGGCTTTCCCACTGCAGATTCCCAGCCAAAACCAGACATGCACCAGGACCATGTAGTCCTGCAAATATACACCCACACAATTTCCTAATTAGCCATCATTTACTGAGCAAGAAATGCCAAAAAAAAAAAAGGAAGAATGTGAACCATTACAGCAAAGATTTCACTGGGATGAATGTTCTGCCAGGCCAAGAGGTAACATTGCCTTTTACTTCATCTAAATAAGGATAAGTAAATTAAATATAAACAGGAAGGAAGGAACTGGAGATGAGGCATCTGTTCATACTTTATTCAAACCAACCTAAATATTGCTGTTATAAATCTCATTAAAAAAAACTGTCTAGGAGATGGGAATGATCACTTGGAAGAGCTGGGACTTGCAAGTCACCCTGACTACAGCCACAGCCTCTGCACACACTGATGGGGCCATTAATGGCTCTGGCTGCAGCGTTCTTGCCCACCCATGAGAGCCCCATGGGCTCCTCCCTGAGCACACAGAGCTGGAGAACTGTCCTCCCAAGCTTTCTCTCCAACTAAACAGCCTTTTCTTGATAAATATATTAAACAAGAACTTGAGCCAAGTTTTAATCATTTTCGGAGACTCCTGTAATTAGCAAAGTAAAGAAAAAATGAACAAGATAAATGAAAACTTTAGCTGCTGAGTATCATACTGTATGCTGAGCAGAGCAGGATGCTGCAGATGCCCTGCTCACTTCCCTCAGCACAAGACCAAAAAAGAGCCTTTTTTTGCCCTAGAGTTTCTATCTGTGGTCCAGTATCAGGGATGGGGATGGAATCTGGTGTCTGCTGGCTTCAGTGACCAAAGCAGCTTCCTTTGCTCCCTCCCAGAATGTGCCTCTGCAGACTCAGGTCCTGCTCCAGCATCAAATCCACATTAGCATCACACATTGGGACAATCTAAAGTGTCCCTACCTACAGGAGGTATTTTTTTAGGGTGAAGATCAGCCTTTTCCATTTCTCCACTCTCCACCTACCATGCACCGGATAAATCCAGCCACAGCACACAGCTGGATGGGATGCTTCGGATCAGGAGTTTGCAGTGCAGGCATCTGCACTCTGCCCATCCCTGGTTTAGCTCTTAAAATACTTCTTCATATGTCACTCTTTAAGTGTCTTGTCAAACCACATGAGAAATTTGTAAATTAGAGCCAGAATTAAAACCCCAATCTCCTGTGTCCCATTCCAGCATCATAACCAAAAGGCTGCCCTTCCTTTGATGTAAAATAAGGGGAAAATTGGTCTTTGGTTCCTAAAGGATGGCTGTGGGGTTTCTTTGAAGGAGAGGGTACAAGGAGACACTTTTATTACACACTATACTGTTTCCTATAAACACTTTATAAGCCAGGCTTTGGAACAAAACACCCTGCTAACCTTCCTAGCAGCTCTTTCCCCCCCACCCCTTTTCCTATTTTACTTTTACTGTTGTTGTTGTTGTTACTGTTTTTACTTCCAGTCCAGCTCCAGCTGAGCGCAGAAAGTGTGGGAGTGGTGTACATAAAGAGCACCCAGTCAGGGCAGTACCTGGCCATGGACACCAACGGGCTGCTCTACGGCTCGGTAAGTGGGAGGACCCCGTGGGACCAGACACAGTGAGAGCTTGAGGTTTGCAAAAATCTCAAAGCTCTGAGTAATGCAAACCACAGGCAATAATTAGGCTCTGTTTGTGATTCTGGCAGCTGGACAGTCACTCTGCATCTGGCTTTATTTTGGGGGGAAATAAATAAATAACCAAATATCGCCATTACCGCTCTGCCTCTGACAAATATTGTATTTCCTATCTGACACTTGATAAATACTGTGTTTCATACCTGTAGTGGCAGCTGCCAGCTGGTCTTATGGAAGGCACCCCTGCCCATGGCAGGGGGCTGGAATGAGATGACCTTTAAGGTTTCTTCCAACCAAAATCATTCTGTGGTTCTGTGTTCTGAGTCTGCAGCTGCCCCACCTTGGCTTAGTGCCAGAGTAGGAGCCAGGGCCAGGACCACCTTAGGGAGTGTGAGGCTGGACTCAGTCACTGCTGAATAAAATGCCCAGGTCATGGACATGTTGCTGCAGGAGTGGCCCAGGGGGGCAAAATCAAAGCTACTTACCCCCATGCTTTAGATATGAGCTTTACTGGGACATGGAGATCTTGGAGGTGGGTCTGGACAGCATCCTTATAGGGGAGCACCTGAGCTGGGATTGCCATGTCAGGAACACACATTCCCATCTCCATGGCATCACCCCAGCTCACTGTTGTTCCCCTGGGATCTCTTTCAGCAGTTACTGGGTGAGGAGTGCCTGTTCCTGGAAAGGATCGAAGAAAACCATTACAACACGTACATCTCCAAAAAACATGCAGATAAGAACTGGTTTGTGGGCCTGAAGAAGAACGGGAACAGCAAGCTGGGGCCGCGGACTCACTACGGCCAGAAGGCGATTCTGTTCCTCCCACTGCCTGTCTCAGCAGACTAAGCCCTGTCCCAGGAGCTCAGAGATGACCCCAAATCCCAAAACCCAACCGCCGCCACCTCCTTAGAGCTCATTAGAGCTCCGAGCTTTAGGTCAAGGCTTTTACCAAAACTAGCCAAAGCAGAGCAGCTCAGCTCTGCTTGAAGCTTCGCAGAGACGAGGGGAAGAGCCCTGACACCCTCCCAAGGGCCAGCGGCCCCCCAAGCTCCCCTGCCCTCCACTGTCTGCTGTTGTGTGCCATGGACCTGCCCCGGGCAGCCACCCAGAAACATGCCCAAGGGCACCCCAGTTACCAGAGAAGTGCACGCTTTGTGTCCGCAGGCATTGTAAGGCAAAACCTCCCTGGGTATTGTGTATAAATGTATTTATCTATCTAAGGATGTAGCTTCTAACATGCTCTCAAGCAATCCCAGATTGGACCATCAGTCCCATTATCCGGGACCAGCCTGGTAAACACCAGCCAATATCCTCAGTGTGTTAAAGCTGAACAAGCAGGTAAAGCTCCAGCCCCAGACCTTGGCCTCCCTCACAATACCAATAGTGTTGCCATATATTATTTGTATTTATTTATTAAGTAAATATGTCTCTTGTACAATCTGTTCATAAGTAATTCCAGGAACCAAAGCCCCTTGATGCTGTCCCAGTGAGGAAGGGGCAGTGGCGGTCGGTGACTGATGCAAGGGTGTGACATACAGCAGGAAGGGGCTGTATGATTGTGGCAGCACATTGCAGTCATTCCCAGGGGGATTCCTCCCACTACCCCAGTGTCTGGCTGCCACTGGAGCCCCTTAGTGACTCCCAAGCCCTCTGTGAAGCTAAGTTTCTCTTCTCCTGGCATAATGTAGATCTCCTGAGCAGCTCCTGCCAGGGGAGAGCATCACGGGAGCACCAAACTGCCACACCATACCCAGAGCATCCACAGCTTCTCTGGAGAACCTGTGCCAAAGCCTCACCACCCTCACAGGGAGGAATTTCTCCTTTGTACCTAATCTGAATCTGCCCTTCTTCAGTTTAAAGCCTTTCCTCCTTGTCCTATCCTGCCATCAAGTACAGGGATAAGACACAAGTGCTCCCTGCTCCAGGCAAACCTTGATCAGCCATCTCTATACCAAGAGAGGAATAAAAACACTCTGCCTTGCATATTTCTGCAGCAGCAATTAGTCACTAATTATGGCACTGATAGCATCACAGGTTCATCCAGTGCTCCTGGGCAAACAGGGAGCTGGCATAGGAATGGCAGAGCCATGGCTGTGAAGGAGCCTGCACCAGCTTCTTGCACCTTCCCATTTCCATGGCCCTCCAGTGCTGCTTCTCACCTGTGGGATCCACGTGGAAATCAAGTGGAAAGGGGAATTCTGCTAATCATTCATCTGCCAGCTGTTCCTCTTGGCCTTTACATTCCTGTACAGCTGCACATGGGGAGGGCAGATGGGTGGTCTTGCAAGTATTTACTCAGTGCACATAGAATGCTTGAAGGACCACAAACATGAATTTTCAGTTTTTACTTAGAGTTCTCAACAGCCAAAAAGGCACATTTTTAATGTGCCTTAAATAATTTTTTACATACCAACTAAAAGATTTTAAAGGAAAGAAAAAAATAATGCTCACAAAAAATATACTTTGCACAGTTGCCTTCCCCCTCAAAAAAATTAAGCATAGCAGTGGGAAAACTTTGGGGTTTTTCAGTATCCCTGTGTCCCAGGTAAGCCTGAAAGGGCAAACACTTGTGATTTGAAACGTTTTCACATCTAATCCCATGTAACATAACTCATACCAGAGCAGAGGCAGCTTCCTGCAACCTTTCAGCAGGTGCTACCCCATGGAGGTGTCATCATCATCCTCATGCATTCCCTCATCCTACACTTACAGGGACACGGATCCCTCAACAGGCTGGACCCCTCCATCTCTGCCATCTGTGCTCTGAACCTGTAGTCGCTTCATTGCTGTGGATAAGAGATGAAAAGTACCTGGCAGTGTCCAGTAAGGACTAAATATCTGCCAAAGTCCCAGATGTCAGCTAACAATATGCAGGGGGAGAAAGGCCAAGAAAGGAACCCAACCACTGCCAATGGCCCTGGCTCAGCTGCTCTGGTAGGTCCAGCATGATATTCCCATGGCAAACACAAAGCTGGGCAAGACAGAGTGACACGGAAGGCAAACAACATCAACACACTTCTTAAACACTGTGGTTGCTTTCCCTGTGAAAAACCAGGCTGTCACTCAAGTCAAAAAGTGAATGAATGCATGAGCAGGAGATCCAGATTTCTAATTAAACTGGAAAGTTGGAACGTGTAATGCTGGATTTAGCTGTGCTGTCTTGCAACACCTCATTAACCCAGGGCACTCCTCGTTAGGATTCTGCCACTCAGAAACCACCCCCGCAGGTACACACTTGACACCCAACTGGGGAAAAATGTCAACACTTGGTCTGAAAAATAATCCCCAGAGAAGCCACAGTAATTGCTTCAGAGAGATGGACGAGCCAGGATGGCATTGCCTGGGGAACCCATGCTCACCTCAGGGAGTTTGTCCTCAGGGTGAGAGGTGAGGGGGGAAAAAAGGAGAATTATAAGATTTAATAAAATCATTACACTTGAAGATCTTTCCTAGTAAGTGCAGAAAGCCCAAGCATGATGTGAGAGGTTTACTGGAGTGTGAAGTAAAGGGAGGCGGGCAGGCAGGCAGGAAGGAAGAACAAGTGCTACTGTGGAAGGCTCAGTTCAGTTCACAGCATCCAAGCCCAGCATCAGCCAAGGGGCTCCCGATGGGCTGGATTTCAGCCTTTTCCACCTGCAACACAGCACTGTCTCCTGGTGGATCTTGCCAGGATGTCACAAGGTTCCGCATCCTAAAGACCTGGAAGGAGGAGATGGTATAGGGAAGATGGGGTCCTGTGACACCCCACATGCACAGTTTCACCAGGGCCCTCCAAAGCCATATTTCTGCTCCCGTGCCTGTCAAAGCTCTTGGGTTGAGAGCATCCCCCATCAGCTCTTTTTTATCATGACTTTCCAATCCAGAGGGGCTCAGACAAGAGAAAGGCAGTAAAGGGCCACAGCTCCCAGCTGAGCTGTGCATTAGTGAGACAGATCTAAACAGAGCTCTTAACAGGCCCCAACCTGAACAACATGACTCCAGTGGGCAAGCTCGCAGCTGCTGAGGGTTCTGAATCCTGACTGCTCTCTCCCTCTCTCTGGCTTGGGAGCCCTCTGCAGAGATTTAAAACCCAACCACTGGTTCCTGTTAACTGTTTCTCCTGCAGCAGTAGAAGTCACCCGAAGCATTGCACTAGACTCCTGAAGCTATTTTTTTTTTTTAATATCATACTTAACATGGTCATTCAGTCCATGTATGAAAAGGAGGGTTAGGGAGAACCTTCTCATGCTCTACAACTCCCTGACAGGAGGGTGGAGCCAGGTGTGGATCGGGCTCTTCTCCTAGAGAACAAGTGACAGGAGAAGAGGAAACGGCCTCAGGTTGTGCCAGGTGAGGTTTAGATTGGATATTAGTGAAAATTTCCATCCTGGAAAGATTGTCCAGCCCTGGCACAGGCTGCCCAGGGCAGTGGTGGAGCCCCTATCCCTGCAGGCATTTAAAAGCCATGTATATGTGGCACTTGGTGACATGTTTCAGTGGTGGTCTTGTCAGTGCTGGAGCAATTGTTGGACTCGATTATCTTAGAGGGCTTTTCCCACCTAAATTATTCCCAGACTCTACGATTTTCAGCCAAGGAAGCCCGCGCAGGGAGCACCAGGACTGCTGCTCTTCCGTCTTCGGTTTCCGAGCGGGAGCGAGCAGAGACGAGTTACGAGGGCGGGAGGCACGGATCAATAAAGAAAATAAATCAACTCTGCCCCACAGGCTACTGGAGGCCGGCACTCGGGAATTCCGCTTCCCCTGTGGCAGCCCCGCCGCATCCCGAGCCGCGGGATGCCCGGGAGGTGGCGATGCGGAGACGCCGGGAGCGCCGGGAGCGGGGGAAGAGCGGGCATCTCCCCCCGCGCCGTCGGGGCCAGCGGGCGGACGCCGAAGCGCCAACATCTGGCTCAGCATCTGGCGGACAAATGGAGAGAGAGGAGCTGAAAGGGGCCCGGGAAGCGCTGGGTGCCCCCACTTCTCCAGGGGTGCTGCGTCTACGCCGGGGAGACCCCGCTGCCCCCCTGCGTGGGGCTGGGGCTGGCCAGGGACCCCCGTGGGGAGCAGGAAGGGTACGGCGGGGTTACACTCCTGGCAAAACCGCTCATCCCTCAACGTGCCTTCTTCCTTCCTCCTCCTCTCACCCCGCTGCTGCTTCGCCCATGAGACAGCGCCCCATGAGCCAAACCGACCCGAGCGAGGGAGCCTGCAATAGTCTGTTATTAAGCTCTGGGAACTGATGGGAATCCAAGCAAAAGGAAAGCTTGGGTTTCTGCCGCTTTCCTGCGGTTGGCATTTTGGAAAGGCTGCCGGAGGACACACACGTCTCAGGACGGGAGCTGTGGGACACGGTGCCGGGCACCACCGCGGTGCCGTGGAGCATCGTCCCCTCGGAGGCTCCGGCAAGGACACAGCCCCAGCCTGGCACCTCGTGATGCCCATCCCCACAGCTCTCCCTCCCCCTGGGGTGCAGCAGCACTGCCTGTGCCCCCACCTCCACACACCCATCCCCAGCACCCCCTGCTGCACCCCAGACCTCCCTCTCCACTGTCCCAAGTCTTCCTTGAGCACAGGTTATGCCAAACCACTTCAGGATGTGCTGACTGAAACAAGCTCTTAGGACAGCACAGCTATTCCCATTTGTTCCATGACTCTGCTCAGTATCTGAGGAGTTCCTTAGCTGTGGAAGGAGTTGGCGTAAACCTCTGGCCAGGGTAGTGGGACAGTGTAAATCCATCCAATAAAAAGGAGCAATTTCCATGGGGAAGGTCCTATTGGGAAGAATGGAGGGATTTGCCAGAAGGTCTGCCAAACCTCCACCTCTCAGCATGGCCACAGTTGGTGCAGGCTGAGCTCTCTCTCAGCACGTGCAGCAATTTGTTCTGGCTAGTGAAGGTGGCCTGTGGCAAGTGCTAATCCCAGTCCCAGGGTCGAACCCCTCAGGAGGGGGAAGAGGCCCCAGCTCACAGCCCTTAGTCCTCCCCAGACAGTGAGTATCCAAAAGCAGCAGCTTTGTGTAATCCCCACACAAAGAGGTGGTCACTGCTAATGGGTTTACCTGTTTAATTCTCCCCAGCTCTTCCTGGCTCTCAGGGTTTTCCTTTCTCCACTGACTTGGTGCTACAGGAAACTCTGCTTCCCACATTAAGCAGATTGTCTGCAGCAGGACATGCAAATGCATTTATCCCGCTGAATTCCCGAGCCATTACACCACGGCGTTTCCGGGATATGAATCCTCTGTCACTCACATCCTTCCCTGCCCTGTTTCCGGACCTGGACCACAACTCATTTATCACCCAAGGCACAGAGCATCTTCAATGCCCCCGGCACCCAAGGCACTTCCCCTGGGATCATCTGCTGTCACCACCAAATGCCCAGAGGAATCCTGGTGCTCATGGTGACCACCAAAAATCTCCCACCCCACTGCCAAGGTTTACCCCTGCCCAACACAGCCCCATGTCAAAGGGTCTTGGTGGTGGGTACACTTGGGACAAGCTCAAACCACTCCCCACCATGCTAAATTTACTGGCACTCTGCAGAAATTATCCCAACATGGGTTTCCTCCTTTTGCAGGAGAGGAGCTGGGAAGGAGGGTGGGTGGGCACCCGCACCCACATGTGCCAAAAAAGCTGACCTCTGCAACGTACCTCAATTAAAAGGGCTTCTAGGCTCAGATTAGCAAATGCTGGCCTAATTCAGGAGGGAATAGCTCTATCACAGCACTGCTGGGCAGGAAAACCATTTCCAGGAACAGCCATGAAAAGTTACTACTTGATAACTCAGACTGCAAGGTCTGTACTCTTTAAAGAACAAGGCCTCCAGCTCAGGTCCAAACCCTGCTCTCCAAGGACAGCTCCAGCTTTCCAAAGCAAATCCAAGTGCAACTCAAAGCCATCTGAATCCAATCGCTGCTCACTCGGGCAGATCCCCCTTGTCACCGAGCATGGAAATTCAATCTATGGGAAGAACTTGAAACAAAAAAATGAAATTCTGTTTATTTTCCTAGCGGGAGTCTGGCCTAAACCCTTCACTTTTGGAGCGTCAGTAACTCTGTTGCTTCTTTTTTTACCCTCCTTTAATTACATTTCTAAACTAAATGAGAACCAAGATGAAGGCTTGGGGCACTACCACAGCATCTTTGGCGAGATATATCCTGGCCAAAGGTGCAATTCCCAAACAAGACACTGCACAAGGAATTACAATTAAATACTACTTTACCAATTTTTCTCAGAGCCCGGACACGCTTTCCCCAACACAAAAACAAACCCTGTTTTTTTCTAGTCAAACAACCTCTCTAAGAAAGAGCTTGTGAAGGCCATCTCTAAGGAAGGCAGACCCTGTCCCACATCAGCACTCTGGGAGAATGCACTCAGACAACCCCATTCAGGTTCCTCCATATGCCATGTGGCCCCAGGTAAAGATGGAAGGAGAGAAGGGAGGAGGGAGGGAGGGACATGTTGCCCGGATGAGCTGGGCAGAGCCAGATCTGATGGCATCTCTGTTCCCAGGCTCCTTTCTAGATGGTTCCCTTCCATTTTGAAATGTGTTCTGGAAAAAAGGGTGGTGACAAAGTAGCAGGATGGGAAAAGCAACACAACTGCCTCACAGTTGTCATTGCAGATGCCTCTGTGTCCAAAGGAAAAGGCACAAGGACACTGTGCTTCGGTATTAGCTCCAACCAACACCGAGGATACCCCTCACCCCATTCACACCTGCACTGCTGTGGTGGGTGGCTCCAGCTCCTTCACCACTTCAGGCTTTAGCTTTCTGTGTGCACCGTGTAGTTTATATTGTGTTAAGCCTATCTAGACAGCAAACCATTTCCTACTGCTTTACAGCCCTCCTGTTCCTCCCCAGCATCCACCACACGCCGCTAAGCCCAAGCGATTAACACTGTCTCCACCACAAAGCAAAGGGAGGTCCCACAGCTCTTAAACACCCTGTGCTCCCCCAGCCTGCTCCGGGCTGGGGTTCTGTAACAGACCTTCTCCCCTCCCAGCACTTGTGACACGTTAATTCATTCTGTGCCCATGGGATGAGTGTCAGTGTGCACAGTGCAGGTTCATGGACCATCCTGCTCCCCAAACCAGGATCTGCTCCATCCTATTATTCCAAACCTTTTAAAGCCACCTCTTCTCCTTCCACACCGACCTGCAGGTTGTAACCTTTTTTTTGTTTGTTTGTTTTTGTTTGTTTGTTTGTTTGTTTTTTGTTTTTGTTTTTTGTTTTAATCCTTTTTCTGGTTGCACTCACTGCTCACTTAGCTCCTGTCCATTTCTGAGGTCCTGCTGTCTGGCCGTGCCACAGCTCCCACACCCCTCAGCTCCAGCCCCACTGCTGCCTACCCAGTCCCCCAGGTCACCTCCCCCTGTTACCAACCAGAAATTACACCCTGCAGAAGAGTTAAACCAGCCTGGAGAGTTGCTGCTGCCCCACTTTGCTGCCTGAACACCATCCAAAAGCAATTAGGCAGCACAATAACCCTGGTCAGGAGCAGTGAGGTTCTGCAGGGACAGACGACGCGACAGCCACGGCACCGGCCACCCCATTCTCTCCAGGATTTTTGCCCCAAAGCTATTTCCATTCACAAATACGAATTCAATTTTCTTTCCTCAAGTTGCCAGTGCTGAATCCCCAGCCCAGTCTCTCCCTTCCTCACAGTTTTTGCCTTCTGGCCCTGTCCCCACACAGTTACTGTCCCCCCCAGGGCACAGGAACCCCAAGCAGCCCTGCAGGGCGAACACAAACTGCCACTGGGACACCACCCATAATGCTGACAAATCTGCAAATCAGTAGGTGTTGAAAATAAGAAGAAAAGAATAAATAAAAGGACCCAGAGGAAGGAATCTGCTTGGGGAACAACTCCATCTGGGCTTGGCACCGGGGCACACTCACCACATCACTGCTCAAGGGATGATGGGTCCTGGCCAGTAACAGAGCTGCTGGCTCTGACCCCGCAGGGATTCAGCCAGTTCAAATGCCGAGGGTGCAGAAATTCTCTGCTGAAACAGGGGACACACAGCCAGGGATTCCTGAAAAAAATAAACCTGGTGGGTGCTTCCTTCACTTCCCTGCCCTGGCCAGGCTAAGCAGCGTCCCCAGCATCAGGAGCCAGGGGGCTGTGACCAGCATCACCTCAGGTCTCTGTCCCACGAAGTCATCGCCTCCTGACAGTGCTTTATTTATCTTATGTGTTTATTTTCTATATGGTTTGTCCTGAAATATGGCAGTTTGGACTTTCTAGGCTTTCCTATCCTGCTGGGGTAAACTCAACGTATGGGACGACAGGGGAGATGGAGTCAGCCAGTGCTGCTATTATTGTGTTCTGGCTTCTGCCAGCTCTGCAGAGGCTCTGTGAGCTTGGGAGGGGGGGGGGGGCTTTTCTTTTTTAGCTGCACTGGTGCTTTTAACACTTGATAGCTTTAATCTTTTCAGAAGTTAGAAACAGAAAAAAGTTCTGCTGAGATCTACTTTTCCAGGTTTTCATGAAAATAAGAATCTCTCAGGTGGGTGATCTTTCTGGGTGATTGCTGGGATGTGCCAATCGAGCAGTGACTGCCATCCTGTGCTCCTCCACCTCACCAGGATTTTAATTCTGTGCTTTTTGGGTCAGAGCATCTCTGTGATGATGACAACAGGATATTCAGCCCCAGCTGAAGCAGTGCCATGACCATCCCCCAGTCCAAGGATCAAGAATAAGAATTAAAAGAAAAAAAAACCAAACTCTTTGAAATCAGTTTTAAGTAAACAAAAAATTGATCGCACAAGCTTCAGTAACCACAAGCATAAATTTGGGTTTGGCTGGGCTCTGTGTTTTGCTTGGGTTGCTCTGCATCACATATGAAGCCTATTTTAGGATGATTTGCAGGAGTGGTTCAGCACATCTCCAGGGCCAAAATGCAATCCACAGTCACCCAGGAGCCATTGCTGCCCCCACGGCCACCAGCCACCCCAGAACTGTGAGAGGCAGAGCAGGTCTGGGGGGCAAAGTCCCGTATCCCCTGGGCTCCTACTACCATGGGCAAGCTCTGGCATGAGTTCTCCCACTCATCTGGTCACTTCTCCTGCTACTGGACATGTTCTTGGCTATGCTGAGCCTGCTGTCTGTCTTTATCCACAGCTGAACAACCTGGAAGGAGTGCCTGAATGCCTGTCCTTGCTCCAGGACCGGTAACTGTGGCAGCTGTCACCTCCCCAGGTGAGGGACAGAGGCACAGCTCACCCAGGCATCACCACGTTTCCACAGCTCCAGCCATGCAAGCTGGGCTGTAGAGGGAGGGAAGCCAGAGCGTGCCAGGGCCCTGCCTGATGAGTGTCAGAAGAATTACAAAGCTGCACAAAACATCTCACCATTGTACCTTCCGGAGAGACAAGGGCCTGGGGGCGGCGTTCCTTGGCCAGAGACTGAGAGCTCCTGTGCTCCCAGCCAGAGGGAAGGCAGCCTGACCACTCCTGACAGCCTGAACACTCCTCTGCTTCCCAGCCCTGCCATCAGCCCCAACAGCAGCTACTGCCTGCCCCGAGTTATCTCAGCACTCTCAGAACATGCTCCTATGGTCAAAAGTTACTCCTTCCCTACCTCCTGGCAAAGCTGGGACTGCAGGAGCAAGGAGGCACAGTCATTCACTCCTCCTCCCAGGAGAGAGGATGTCGGTCTTGGCTGGATCCCCAGGGCGAGGGGAGCAGCCCCGCCGTGCTGGGAGCTTTGTGGGGCTGGGGGCAGTGCTGGGTGGAGGAAACACGAGCCCAGCACAGAACTGTGCAAGCTGCTGTGTAATAGAAGTAGTAATAGCTAGGGCTGACACGTCACTGATGAGGCTGAAGGCCACACTCAGTGGGGGCTTTACCCACCAAATTCATGCCCATAAAACAGTTACAGCTCATCCCCATATACTCAGCATTCAAAGAATGACTGCTGTTACCTTTCAAGACTCTCTGATTAAAAAGTCTATCTATGTGGCACAAGTGTAGATTGACTTCATTTATTCATTCTCCACGAGTGAATTATTAATTTTTCCAGAATCCCAATGCAGAAACCCTCCCCACTGACATGGACAGGACGTCCCTTTAGTGGTTTAGCAGCTGTGCATCCTTTGTGTCCTTTGTGACAGCCATGAGACCCACTGCAGCACTGCCAGACTGCACTAAGTACATCTGCACTTTTGTAGTAACTTCTATATAAATATATATTTATATCGAGTCCAGGAGTTGGACTCAATGATCCTTGTGGGTCCCTTCCAACTCAGGATATACTTGGATTCTCTGATATATTTATATTTGTCATATATTCAGGAAGGCTGACCTTTCAAAGTCTTGCAGGGCTTGGAACAAGGAACAATTATAATCAGGAAGTCGGCAGAATGAGACATCTCCCTTCTTTTTATGGAATAAAAATTCCATTTCTATCATTATAGAGATAAATCTGATGTCAAAATCAAGCTACCTGAATATACGGAAAAAATCAGAATTCTAGAAAGCAAATTCCATACTATTGATGTCAGATTTTAACATTGCAAGACAGATAGAAAAAGCAGTTCTCACCTATCCCATGAAATTATCTGGAATGTCTATTAAAACCAGCTTAACCTGCTGAAGTACATGGAGAAGAGCATATGGAGACAACAGGACCATGGTAGCAACTCACTCATCAAAGGATGGCTCCAACACAAGTGTGAGAACCACCTTGCACAGAGCCTGGGTCTCTTTCTCACACAGCAGCAATTCCAACCCCTGTGTCTTCTTTGTGCATCCCTGGATGGAAAGAATAATTCAAATTAGCCATTCGTTGAGAATATTTGGCATTGGTGAGGTTCTACATCTTGCTGCTGGAGCATAAAACCTGCTGTGGTTGGCTGAAGAAGTCTGAGAATGTCCCAGGAGGTTTCTTAAGATGAATGTATTATCTAAATGTTTAACTTTTTAATGAATTTTTATGACTTTTTTCAGTTTTATTCAAATCTGATGATAGTCTCTAAAGCAGCAGCATCTGCACTGGTGTGAAAGAGCAGCAACTCCAAGGGCAGATGCAAGAGGACACAAGGGACAAACACCCTGTCTCCAGGGCTTGCCCTCTCTGTTTCCAGCCCAAGCAAGCCCACACAGCAGCCTGCAGTGACTTACTCCACAGCACAGGAGCCTGAACCACCTGCTGCAAGCGGAAAATGACAATGACAGGGAGAAAAAGCAAATTTTATTGTGTCTGGAGAACTGCAGCTCCGTGAAGCTGAAGTATTTAAATAGACAAGAATCTTTTGTTCAGGAAACTGAGCACTAATAATAACATTTCCTCCCACAAAGAAGGCTTCTTCCCAGCTGCTTTCCACGGTCTCTGCCTCCTCCTGTTCTCCTGGCACTGTCCCAGGCCTTATCACCCCCCTTTCCCCTCTCAGGCTACAGAACACCCCATGGTTTTCCAGGCTGCCTTCACTCCAGCTTCCCCTCCTCCACCAAACATCCAGTTTTTCTATTTGATTCCCTGCTCTGTTTTCTCCTTCAGGCTATCTCAGTAAACACATACCAAAAAGAGGAAGCCTCTCTTCTATGGCTGTGGTGCCCAGTGACACAGCACCCCTCGACCTCCCCCTCCTTACTCATGGTCCTGCTCATACAGACATCCCACTTGAAGAACACAGGACACCAGAGTTGCCTCGTTCCAGAGGCACCACCAGCATCTTTTCCCAAATGCCCATGGCTTCCCAAAGCTCAGGAGGAGTTTTAAGAGGGATGAAGGAAGACACAGATTGATGTTCCATCTCCCCATGGACTTCCCAAACTCTGGGCAGAGCATGGAGGTGTTCCAGCTATGCAGCTGGAAGTTATTTCCTTATTAGTTATTTCATTGCTTATTCATTTTCTATTAACAAGCTTCCCAAGTCAGCCCTAAAATAAAAAACCACCCTAGGACACCAGTCCTGTACATGGGTGTTGAGATCCACTGCTGTGGGAGCAGAAAGGCTCTTGGTGTAGCTGGGTACCCCATCAAGGGAAGACAGGGAATTTCCTGGAGAAAAGACCAAGCCTTAATTTGTTCCTGCCAGCACAGAACAATGCACTGAAGGAGACAGCAGTCATCATCTGGGAGAACAAAGCTGTGGTTTCCATCCTCCCCACTGGAACAACATCCTTGTCCCCACGGGTGGCAGGTTTCCTATCAGCAGTGACCCCAGGAGCCAAGAGCTGGGGGCTCCCACTGGGACCATCCCATGGGAAAGGACAAGCCAGTGCCAGCCTTGCAGCCCCTGGCTGGGGCAAAATAAACTGAAGAAAAAGACTGAGCAGTTAGGAACAAGATCTTTTGGAAATCAAGTCTTGCCTGGAGGAAATGTAGGGCTGAGGGAGCTGTATCTGGGGTGGAAATGAGGGGGGTTAGAGCAGGGCGTTGTGGTTGCTCAGAAATCACAGCTCAAATCCTCCAATATCCTGCTGCTGTCAGGGGACCAGAGGGTCTCAGCAGAACCACAGCTTTATAAGGTGACAAATTTGAATACCAAAGGGCTGGGTAACAAGAGGGAAAAACTAGCAAAAATAAGAGTTTAAGGAAAGCATATCTTGTTCCCAACTTAAAGAAACTGAAGAGGTAGGACAATTCTTATCCCCCAACATATTTACTGGAATTAATTTAGGAACAGAAAATTCACAGATGAAAAAAATGCTGTTTCATCAAGGTTAAAGTGTCCTGACAGTGTTGGTGCAAAATCTTCAATGGTTCTACTAAAATAAATTGGATTTAGTGTTGGTTTGATCTCTTGAGTTCAGCAGGGCCACAATCCTGCTCTGCACCCTCAAGCCAGCTTTGGAGCAGGGGATGGCTGTGGGGTCAGGAAAGCTGCAAGGTCTTAATTAATATATAAAAGTTAGGGCCCAGATTTCCATACACAAAACCCTAACGAAATTGGATCCCAAACACCAGTTTTAATTAAATAGTAGGTTATTGTAAATAAGACTATTATAAATAAAGAATATTATAGAAATCCCAGGAAGTAATGTAATTATGTATCTACAAAGCTGACAACTCAAATTACTCTATTGATTTGAAATACAGTGTCCAAATGCATTTTACATATGTATTAAACCTTTTCGTATAACAAATATGTGGAGGCAACATGGAAACGTGTGTCTGCTTTTAGAAACAAGGGGCTAAATCCCTGATCCATTCATCTGCATGAGAAAAGTGAAGCAAAAGCTTTGCTCCTTTTATTTTACTCTTAAGCAAGTAATGATTTAGAAATGTACATTATCATCAACACTATAATCACCGTCCCGAGTCTATAATCCCACGAAGGAAGCCTGCACTGCACATAAACTAAGTCTACTGGGGGCTATTGAAGCTTAAGTTCCTTAAGAATTATTTTTAAGTTCCTCTCCATCAAGGATATTATAAGTAATGAGAGCAGCTGCAATTGTGGCTTTTTAGAAAGTGTTCTCCCAGCTTGTTCTAAAAAGGCTGTTTTAAAGGTTGTGGTGCTGAGCCTCTGGTGCAGAGCCTGGGCTGGCTGGTATAAAGTAACTGCATTTTAGTTGGCATTTGGCTGAGCCTATATTTTCATTCATAAAAATTGAAAAATTCTTGGAAGAACTCCACAGCCTACAAAAACCAAAAAATGTTCTTCTTGAAAACTAGTTACAAGTTAATGATAATTCCACTTTGGGCAGGAAGGAAGGGTTTAGGCTGGACGTCCCCGGGTGAGTCGGGAGGATGTTAAACCACAGCCCTGCTCTGCTCAGGCCCCATTCACAGCCCAGGCTCCTGCTCAACGGGACAAAACACCCCATTGCCAGGAGATTCATTTAACATCTTCCACAGAACCAAATTACTTCTATGAGCACTGAGCAATTCTGAATATGTGAAAACTTTCTGAATGGAGTTCAAATCCAGCTTTTTCTTTGATACATCCCTAGAAGGAACCTTAAATATTAAATCCTGAGAAATGTAGACGAAACCACGTAAAAGCTGAGACATCCTTAATATGTACAATGGGATCTCTTATGCTGCAGATATAGCGAAACATTCATAGACATTACAGTAAAACTGAAATGCTGATTTATCCCTGCATTTAGATACAGTTGGGATACAATTCTGATTTGAGTGTCCATTTGCCTCAAACATATACTTTTAACTCCCTTAATGGGTTTTGGAGCAATCCTGTGTTGGGAAAGGAACAGGTCATTATTTGGAAGGACCTGCTGTGACTTCCACATGAGAAACAGGCCACAGCACTGGAAGTAACCAAAATGGAGCTGTACAAGTACCAAGACAGATATCAGACCTCTCCTCTGCACAGAAGGAAAAATCTGTTATCCATTTTTGTCAAGAAATGTCCAGATTTAACATGAATAATGTGAATTAGCATAGGTGTAGAATCAGAGAATCCTAGAATCCAGCTTTGCCTATTTCTTCATTGGCATTAATCATATATAGAATCATGGAATCATTAATGTTGGAAAAGACCTCAAAAATCAAGTTCAACCATCAACCCAGCACCACCACCATTCCCACTATGTCCTCAAGTACCACATCTTGAATGGTATTATTTTTGAATACTTCCAGGGATGGTGACTCCACCACTCTGTTCCTATGCTTGACCAATCTTTTAATGAAGAAATTTTTCTTAATATCCAATCTAAACCTTCAGGTGTAACTTGAGGCCATTTCCTCTTGTCCTGAGGGACATGTGGGCTGTCACAGGATTTTTGTAGCTCTGCAGCTTTACCAGGATTCATTTGCCCTATGGAAATAGAGAAAGAGCTCATGAGGGAGAAAGTCCCAGCCAAACAAACCTGGAGAGCAGAGCAGTGCAGCCCCTCACCCAACTCCTGCTCTGCACATCCTGGAGCTGGGTTCTGGTTCCACCCACCCTCACAAACAGGGTACCTGGGGGATCACCACCATGGAAGAGGAGAATGAAAATAAGATAGACATGTACTGCTAATTCCTTTGCCAACAACCCACATAAGTTGGGATGTGGTGGACATAAAAAAAGTGACTGTCCCTTGTCCCCTGCAGAGCTCCAGAGCTGCACGATGTCCCATACTCCAAAATGTTTCATTGCACTTCTGGAAAACAGACGCTGCTTTTGAGCAGTCTATGAAACAATATTGTAAACAGCTCAGCTATTCTCCCCTCTGGTCTTGGCAGAGACAAGAACAATGTGCATTCAGGGATGAAAACCTTCCGCCTTGGGCATCCCGTTCCAGGGATGCTCAGTGCTGCCTTCCCACCACGCCAGGGAGAGGTGATGGGGCTGGATGGAGGGTCACAGGAGAAGGTGGGCAAGGCAAGGGAGAGGGCTTAAAGTGAGCGAAACCATGGTTGATAGGGATTGCAGGATTTAAGCTGGAGCCAGTGAACACACTGGGCTGGATGCACCCGCCTGAAAAACAACCCCAAAAAAATCCAATAAAATGGGCAGATGGTCCTGGAGATGTAGGGGGAAGGGGGGACTGGAAACAAGGAAACCAGATATTAAAAAATGTAAATGAGAGG